>KN494837.1:8966-57961 GCA_000787155.1 Scartelaos histophorus | reverse complement strand
AGAGAATAGGATTGTGTTGGCGCAATCAAAGGTGCATTTTTTTTGTCTGCAGCGAGGTCACGTGCTCTTGTGTTCTCAGCTGTACTACAGGGCAACTCTGTTAAATATAGATGGCTTATTTACACTCCACCGGCAGCTCCTGAGCCGTTTGTCTCCACAATCCCTCCTCTGCTGCGCGCATGAAGCTACAACCGGCAACTCACTCCAGTATGGATTCCATTACTGTGTAACTAGGCGGTGTTGAGGGATGCACACATAGGCTTGATTTAAGTAAGCAACATAGGCCCAAAGCTGGGAGAGGTGTGATGGTAAAGCCTCTACAATGGATGAGGGATTTTGTTTATACTGACAACTGCAAAATGTATTATAATAACATGACAGCTTAATCAAAAGGGATCACTGCTTCTTGCTTATTTTGCAAATATTTTTTTCATTAGATTATATCAAGTAAACTCAAGAAATTATCAAAAAGGTTTGTTATGTGAACCAGGGATATTTTCTTCATTGTCACTGTGAAACCAAAACTACTATCGAAACTAGATACTCATTAGAGCAAGTAACAATGCTAATTAAGTTTTCTGAATCACTTTAGAATGATTTTGAGCTGTATCAGACCAAGTATAAGGCCACATAGACTAGCATATGCCCATGAACCTCTCTGGATCCTACCTGGGCCACTGAGGGACTACACGGATTTAAGACCACACGGGGATATAAAAGAAAGTATTATAATTTAATGCTGAATATGACATTCTATTGTTTTAAAAAAAAGAGCATTTTTAATTATTGTGCTATCAGAATCGGTATTGAGTTTCAAGTATATTCCACAGTCTCAATTTAGTTTTAAAAGTTTTGTATTGTGACAACACTAGCATTTATTATGATCACAAACAACAAAAAGGAATACTTTCTTGGTGCTTTCTTTTACCTAGCTGTACTCGAACACACCAGCTTAATTGCTAGCGGCCGACTGCTTGGAGATGTTTACTGACTCACATTGCTGTTATTACCTTATGTCCAGGTTCAGGCTGTACTTGCTCACGATAGATCCATTGAAACATTCAGTTCTTGTACAATTATTTGTTTAGCTGTAAGCCACTAGGGCTTTTTTTTCTCTTTTTGTTTTTAAAATGATCTGCAATGTGTGCTATATTGAGTCCAAAATTTAATATATAACAACCCAATCTGCTTGTTTATAAACGCAAACATGTACCGTAGCAACCTAGAAAGCCTGGTTATTGCTTACTGCTTGAAAAACAGTCATGAATGTGGGTCTTTTGTAGCTATATTTTATCATGCAATATAAATAGCAGAACTCCAGGCATTGTTGCGGAGTTTACTTTGAACACTTGTAATTCAAATCTTTTCCCATGTACACACTTGCTGTAATTTCTGCAGCAAATGAGGAATCTCTGTTTGGCAAAGCTTGTTTGATGATGCTAGTGTTTGTTCTTTGAAGTAATTTAGCTCCTTCTCCTCCTGAATTGCCTGATAAAAGATCTTCTAAATGTGTTCCCTCCTCGATGTAGTCGGTCTAGACTTGTGTGTACAGAGGAGATTGCATGTTTATCCCAGCCGTATCGATTAATTCGCTCTTGTCAGCATGTGATGGCTAACCCCTTCTCTCCTCTTCTCCCCTCACAGCGATAGAGACGCAGAGTACCAGCTCAGAGGAGATAGTGCCAAGCCCCCCCTCACCGCCCCCACCACCCCGCGTCTACAAGCCCTGCTTTGTGTGCCAGGACAAGTCCTCAGGGTACCACTATGGTGTCAGCGCCTGCGAGGGATGCAAGGTGAGACTATATACTTTCCTTTAAGTCCATCTGCCGAGCAAGAAACGGCACACTGACCTCCAGCCCATCCCCACACACTTCATCAAAACAATAAGGCTTCTGAATATTTCACATCTCGCTGCGCTTTTTGGTATTGAGCGTAGGAATGTAGCCTTGGACCAAATTCTCCGTCTCATCTGGAATCTTTTACTAACCTGATCTGGGGTTACTCTGAGCAAAGAGGAGTACGTTTGCATCTTGTCAGGATTGATTTAAGGCTAGGTGAATTTTGTGAAGTTAAAGTTTGCTTGTGACAATCTATCCCTACTCAATCTATCCCTATGCAGTTTCACCATATTGTCAAATTTCCATGCGGCTTCAAGTGGTCTTGTACTATAGTGCAAAAAGTCAGATTTGTACGGATAAACTGGAATTTGATCAAAATAAACCGAAAGTTAAATGCTTTGGGCTGCGACATATGATCACCCACATGAGTGTAACGTCAGTGTCTGGATACAGAATATTTGCTATTGCAACAATATGTAGCTGGTATATTGAGAGAAGAACATTTCACTAAGCTCAAAGCTTGGACAAGCCAATTTTCCAATAATCACAATTATTCAAATAAACAGCACACCAGGAAGAGAACAGATGGAATGAAAATAGGTGACGTATTTCACAGATATGCAGTTGTAAATGTACTCCAGTAGAGAGGTTAGAGCAACAATAATAGACTATTAAACAGCTGTACTCAGTCTTATAACATCTTTTTCAATACCAATGCTTATTTTCTTTTCAGACTGTATCAAGAAAAACACTCCATAGCAGTGACTTATTTTCAACCAAAACTCTCATCATGCATCTCTATGTAGAACATTTACAAATCTATATATTCCATCACATTAACTCTCAATCTGGGTCTATCAGCTTCTGCCGATGCGTATGCTATTGATATACACAGGGGCTGAACAGGCCACATAGAGGATGCACTTGTAACCTCTTTGTCGTTATCAGCTCATAGTAGTACACACACGCACAGGCATGCACACACATACACGCACGCAGACACAAGCTGCAGTGTATTTCCTTCACTGACCTCTTATCTGAGTGCCTCACAGCCATAGCTGTGCAAACTCAGCACAGGCAGAACATCTGAAGGAGGAGAGGGTTGAGATGGTACTGTCAGGTGCCCAAGTCTTATCGCCTTTGACTTGGCTCATCACGTTTCACCAAATAGTAGTGTTCAGATTAAAGCAATGCTGACTGAAATGAGCCCATCTTTTACTTAATAACACAATGGATGCAATGAATCGCTTTTACATTTAACTGGGATTATGTTATATTATGTTCTTCATGTTTTCTAAAACCAAGTATTTGATGAAAAAGTGATTCTCTAAATACTCCAACACTCTTTTATCCTAGTAAATGCTGTTGTCTAAAGAAGTGATTTGCATCATATAGGGACATTTTGGTGAATTTAAAATTGCATCACAGCATTCAATTTAATACAGAATGGGAAAAATTCATCCAGTAAAAATGTATATCTTTTTGGTAGTTATCAAGAGAGTACTGGGGTTTATTCACTAAATAATTATCAGATTCAATATTTGTGGATTCATCTTTTGGATATTTCATGGCAAAATATGTTATCGATGGAGAAAAGTGTCTCTTGCACTTCATCTGTTTATATGTCACATCATCACATCCCAGAATCTCCCAGAATTTCTATTAGGCCTGTCACAATAACAAATTTTGAAGTACGATATATTGTTGAAGAAAATAATATTGAAGCTAATTTATGTCACAACACAAAGCAAGATTATCCCAAAACTATTCTAAATATATATTAAATGTAATGTGAGCCTACTTCCTATGTAACAACATGCACCAAAACATAACTTAAGTTTTTATGTTTTAGATGTGGAAAGAACATGTTTCAAATCTCAAAACTTTTAATTCAAAAAACACATTTTGCTTGACTATTGTTTAAACTGTTAGGATCATAATTCTTGGCTGTGGTGAACCTCTGATTTATTGTTTCTAATAATTGTATCTAATCAGCAATAATCAGTGTTGGCACTGTAATGCTAACATACGAGTCTGGAGTTGTTCACAGGCTTTATATATCTATTAAGTCTGTCGCAAGGTCTGAAGTGTGTGATAGAGACAGCTTATGTGTGTTCTATTGAAAATCTAGGAGAACAAAACAACAGTGATGCACCCACAAAATCTTATGCAACCAAATATTACTCTATGCATTGGAGCAACAGTTTCAGATGTGTATGACAGTTTAGGTGCTTTAAGGTCAACTAGTAAAGGTGAAACATAAAGCCGTATTATGTGATATAGTTGCTTAATCCTAATCTGTATGTTTATTGTTTTTAAATGTAGGATTAAAATGAGTGGATATACGCTAAAACACATTTGGTCGAACTTGAAGAGTGCAGGAGGCCATATACAACACAAAAAGTGATTAGTTAGTCTTTCTTGTCGACTTGTCACCGTGCTGTGTTTGCTGACACCTTGGGAAAGTGACATGCTAATTAGCTTTGTGGTGTTATTGTACATCTGGAACAACCCTGATATGTTCATTTATCAGGCTAAAGAAGACATTGTTGATATTGTTCACATATTGTTTGTGGTGATTAGTTTCAACTGTGGTTAAGGTGCGTGGTAAGGCAGCTTTGGTGGAAAATGGGCTACTCCACAGTTTGTCAAAAAAAAATATATATATATAAAAATTAAAATAAAAAAATAAATATACACACACACACACACACACACACACACACACACACACATATATTAGTTTGTAGAAATACTGAGCAGTCGGGTTGTGGCTGCTAGCTATATTGAGTTATTCATCACTTTTATTTATCAGGGTTAAATAAGCACTTATTGGGGTCAGAGATCACACTCTTGAACTCAGATGATCACACTTTGTCAGTTCTGATCATGAAGTCATATTTTATCATCAGTTCTATTCTATATATTTAGATTAGCCCTGTCTGTGAACCTTCCTGTCCATTCATTGCTGCAAAGCTTAATTGAAAATTCAGATCGCCTTCGCCTCCATGGTCTAACTTCTGAAGAGAAGAGTTGCTACAGCTTGCTCAATAATTCAAGAGTACAGGCATGTGAACGTATGGTTGTCTCATCTGAGACTGGGGTAAGCTGTGGGTTAGCCGCGTTAGCTTGTGCTCCAGCGTGCCCAACTACAAAGGTATTTCCTGGGGGCTTGGGTGAACACAGGAACTGAACAGGAGGGATGCTGAGCTCTGCTACTTGGAGACAACTAATTCCGTTTGTTGTTTAAGTTCCTCTTGCCCAGCGCACTTTTTCCCCCTCCAGATATTAACACATGAACATTAAATATGCACCGCCGCCCCCTCATGTTTATGTTTTTATCTTGAAGGCATGGCAGTGCTCAGCAGGGGTACTCTTTTTCCACACTATCTGCTCTATTTAGTAGGAAAGACCATATTTCCAAAATCCCCCGCAGCCATTAAGTCCCCTATCTGCAGTGGTGTTCCTCTCACATTTATCTCGTGGGCTACTCTGTAATCGAGGAAGTATGGGGCACAGGGAATGTGTGCGTGCACAGTGATGCTCGTGCATGCGGCCACTGTAGGAGGCTGGGAAGGCTCTTAATCTGCAGCCATTGTGAAAGTCGTACACACCAGAGGATTCCTATGCCAAGCTATGAACTCCACAACCCCCCTCACTCCTGTGGCTGCTATGGTTTGAATAATCCTTCAAGGAGAAGTGAGTGTGGTAAATGCTGTGCAGCAGGTAGACAGCTGTGAAGTGGCCTAACACACACATCCCAATAGTAGCCTGCTCTTTTCTGTCTCCTCTGAACACGGCAGGGCAGCAGAGCGGCCCACTCAGGGCTCTTGTCGCCGCCTGGATTAACGCTGTGATACAAAAAGAGGCTTAAGGCCCACAGGAAGCAATGACTCCTAAAAGATGGAGGGAGGAGGCAAGGCGACAGCCAATGAGGAAGTGGCACGAGAGGGCACCTGAGCCTGGTGTTGTCAGGAGGGAGTAGGTCAATCCCCCGTGACACGGAGGTCAGGGACAGGCCAGAGTCAGATCAAACAGGACCCTCTAAACACCCCCAGCACGGCACAGCACAGCAGCAGAGCCACAGCAAGCAGCAGCCGGTCTGTTGTCTGCTCTGGCCTTTGTTGTTTTATTGAGTGCTAACTGGCCTCTTAATAAGGATTTAACAGGATTTGAATTGGACGACATCCAGAAAGCTGGTCTTTATTTGTATTCCTGTAGAGTGAAAATTGTTCCAGGTGTAGTAGATCAAAACATTACGGATTAAACTGCTTTGCACCAAAGCACTCATTCACCCATTAATTAGAGTGTTGTTTGAAAAGATAAATCTCAAAGTGCATTCTTCTGTTTGTGTGGACAGCACAGGCTGCAGAAATAGAGTCCAGTGATCCAGGAAGGACAAATTGTGGGCTTAGGTCCATGGGCCATCTGTCGGCTAGCAGAGCTAATCCCTCAGCATAGGGAGTAGGGGCTCCCTGGCAGCTACACCCCTACAGCATCAGACTCCGCCCGCTGCTATCTTCCATCATCAAGCCCCACCTACTACAACATGACCTAGTGCAATCGATACAGACATTGACCTGCATTTCATTTGTCCATAGCCCTCTGCTTCCCCAATGACTGTTCCTCGTAATGGGAAGGGTTTAAAAACATTATTTCCCAAGACCTATGAGTCCAAATGCAACGTGGACTTTCAATACCCTCATAAAGATAAGACTTTCATTATGAGGAGATGTGATTTTGTGTGTCAAAGAAGTATTCATCTTTAATAAAACTTCACATTTTATCTTACTCGAGCAAGAGTGAGTGTCTTTTTTTTATGAAAACAAATAGTCTTTTAGTGCTGCTCTCACTGGTTTGTGTTGTTTTTGGCAGTTGTAATAATTAATAAGAGGAGAATTATTATTAAGACACCACTGATATAGTGCTGATGTGTCTTATTGTACAATCAAAACAAAGTGAGTTTTTATCACTTCATCCCCTAAAGCAACAATGACCTCATTATGTTGTCATGGCCTCTTCAATATTACTGAAAGAATTATGATCACATATTCATAGAAATAGTTAGGTGTGATGGCCTGTATAGGACTAATTCAGATAAGCTGTTCCATTGGATCCTAAACATGGCTCTATGCACGTGGATGGTGTCTTGTCCCTTATCTTGGAGCAGGTGGGTGACCTGAAGAGATGTGACTGTTACTGTTAGTCTTTGTCCAGATTATACTCAGGGATAAACCCTTTACAGACTTACCTGTCTCCTAGTTCATGACCACTCAGCAGCTGCAAAAGGAGCAGGGCTTTTGCACTCACAACCTTTTGGAGTGTTTCAAATGTTTGATTGCTGTTAGGTTTATTTTGTCAAGACACTAAATCTCAGACTTACATATGTGTTTCAGGGCTTCTTTCGCCGAAGCATCCAGAAAAACATGGTGTACACGTGCCACCGAGAAAAGAACTGCATCATCAACAAAGTCACACGCAACCGATGTCAGTACTGTCGGCTGCAGAAGTGCCTGGAAGTGGGAATGTCCAAGGAGTGTGAGTATTTGACCCATGAAACACAAGCATTAAGTCTTTATACCCTTACATGTCCAAACTCACGTTAACTCTGGGATCATTTTCATGCGTAATTTGTGTGGATGTGTTGTGACTCAAAAGGCAACCATGATACAGACTGACAGAACAGCCAGGGTGTCGCCGGGCTTGGCAGGCCTCTGTGATGAATATGTTCTCACCTGCCGAGAGTGAAAGAGCAGGCGTCTGCCCCATGCAGCCCCCTCAGGCTGTGCACGCACACACGCACACACACACACACACACACACACACACACACACACACACACACACACACACACACACACAGGCTCTGATCCACTTGATGAAGTCATTTGTGAAGGTGTGAGCACAGAGAACACAGTGATCACATGACAGACAGCTTGCTATCATTTTCCATTATCCGATTCTGCAGTATGTGTGCAAACATGTGCTCCAATGGTGCAGTCTGCATAGAGGCACACACCTGTTAAAACACACGTGCATACATTGTAGATTGCTCAGTCCCCTGCCTCTTGTCTCCAGCACTATTTACTCAGTGGTTCTGCTACAGTGAGAGCAGAGAGCACTCCCCACGCCACCACTCTGTGGCTTACTGTAAAAGAAGTTATCCTCTGAGCTCCTTACCTTTGAATGGGGCCATTAATCATGGTTAGAAAGGCCACAGCACCACACACTCCTGTGCATTGAACAGTGAAATTACATGTGCAGGGAGCGCTATCTAGTGGTGGGAGTGGTGTATCAAAAACATATATCCACTTGGGGGAGATTTTTGATTAACTTATTTTTTGTTAAATCTAGAGAGTAGTTTTGGCCTGTTATGTGTCCACATAGTGACTTTGGCCAGTGAAAGGGGTGCAAGCTGGTCAGGACCATCTGGGGCCGGCAGGGGGCCTCTTCTTGCTGTAGCTCAGTCTGTGACACACAGCTCTTTTATGCATATGGAAGGTGACGAAATGGGCTGAATAGAACGTATTAATGAGAGTCACATTCAGACAGCCCACTGTCTGCCACACAGTTCATACATACAGGAAACCACCCCTCTCCCCCTCAGGGGTCACTGACCTCTTCTCTGAATGGGACAGCTCCCCACACCGGTGCCAGGGTTGTACAATCTTGCAGACAGTACAACTGTAAGACCACAGACATTACATAATCTCAAGTGTTTAGAGAGGAAAAAAAATTAGAATATTGTGGATTGATCTAAAATAAAGGATATTTTGGTTTACATGAACACATTGTCTCAATATTCAACAGTACAGTTTTCTTTTTATTGCCTGCTGTTTGTACACAGCCTTCCATTTGCTTTTTTTCTACCTCCCTTTATTTTTGTCTTCACCACAAATCACCCTTATGTTCTTTTAGCATCTGCAATAGAAAAAGTAATAAAAGTACAATAAGATGATGCCCAGAATGATGGAGAATTACAGGAGTAGCTGATAGGATCAGGAAGGAGGTGGAGGAGGATGGAGCCGAGGGGCTGGTGAGGAAGGCTGCAGGATACAGACACACCAAGTTTCATCACTGTCGGCACTGCCTCTGCACTCAGAGCAGCAGGAACATTGACATTTTTATCTTTCCATTGAATTTAATCTGTGTGATGGACGAGCTGCCATCGCTTTAATTTTCCTCACACGAATTATCCCTGTCTGCCCACCTCTCTATGGCGTACACACAGCTACAGAAACTGTCTATTAACTGCAGTGCGCAGCTGAAATCCACTCTGAGAGGAATGATTGAGTGATGGCAGTGGCCGCGCGTGTCGCAGTATTCTGTATGTGTAGCACAGCGCCTCCTCTAAATCAGATTTATGCAATGAACACATAACCACAAACAATCCACCATGCAAGTCCCAGCATTAGCATTCATATTCTCATAATACATAGTGAGTGATGCATGGCCTGCAGTCTCGCACACACCTAACAGATGCACAGCCACAAATCCCACGCCGTATTTCTTTAGTTTGCGTTGCCGCCCTGCCACAGTTCTCCTCCCCCCGAGTTATTGCATGTGGCAATTCGCCATGACAGATCGCCAGTCTGGCCTAATAGTTCTTTAATGACTTCATTAAATTGTGTTGTGCGGCTTATGATTGTGCTGCCAATTTGTCAGGCCGTGTAATGTCTGTGCGCTAGGGATGCCCCATATTTATTTGTGAATTAATTGGACATTGACTTTGTTGCAGTCCTTTTTGCCCTGCTCCCATAGATGTAAGACTCATCTTATGAGCAGGGCTTCTAGCCTCTAGTAAGGAACACGTTTTGAACATTAGTGCAGTGTGTGACTTTACTGCAAAGTTGGAGTTTACAAAGGTTTATTAAAAAAATGATAAAAACAAGCGCAATTGTATAATAGTATACTTGATGATGAACTATAGTCTAAGCCTTGTACTGTGCTGTGTGACACCAGCTCCAGCCGCAGCAGCACAGGTAGCACACAGGGCAGCCCCGTGTTGTGCAGCAGGAGCCTGTCGTGGCCTGATGAATGTGCAGACGTGTTGAGTAGTGCATCTCTCCTTGGCTCTGAGCCAGGTCCCTTTGTCACATACAGATCTCCCATCAACCCCAGCACACACACCCTAATGCTCAAGGTTAGGATTAAGACAAGACAAATCTGATCTCAGGTCAGTAACTGGAGAAGTGGGGTCGTTGCAGGGGGAGCACACATGAGAGGAGAGCGATTGGCGATTAGGAGAGTGAGATCAGGAGGTAGGAATAATTTTAATCATCAGCATGGCATTTCGAAGGCAACATGGTGATCATAGACTGCCACACTGCCGTAGGGATTGTGTTGTAAAATAAAGTGAATGGAAGATACAAGGAAGAGTCTTTTTTTCTTCTTTTGCTCAGGGCTCAGGAGCTGAGTCCTTTTAAAACCATTAGAGGCAGGATATTTGTCATATTATGTTATTAGATTAGCCGGGACCCCTAATGAAAGCTGTGGCAATTTGTCAGCCTTATGGATAGCTCCATCCCCCACCACTATTTATCAAGTGGCACCCCTCTCCCAGCAGCCACCCCAGCCTTAACTCAGACACACACAGGCGAGTCTGCGCTAAACTGCACCCCAGCGCCAATCGGCCTCAAGAAATGGATCGCAGCCGTAATGGGATTCCAATGCTAAACACCCCGCCTGGTGTTTTTTGTCATTTGGGGCGCACATATTCTCAGCCCGAGCCCAGAGGGAACAAACGGAGGATTATTTCAAGGGTTTTTTGTTCCTCCATTACCATAGGTCTTCAGTGCGCTGGGACTGCCTCACAACATTCATCTTAGACCACTGGATAACAAGGACGGCTGCTCTGGCTGCTGACACACACCGCCACACCATTTCTTATAGATAACTGCTCTGATGCTAATCTAGCTTTACCCTGGACTGCAGCACAGAGGTGGAATATACACCTTAACTTAACTGCTGTTGCTGAAAGTGGAACAAAATTGAACAATAGCACGGACACTGATGCCTATTTTACGACTTTGTCTTCTGTGATTGTAACTCTGAGAACATCTAGAACTACCATCATCTTCAAGCACTAGAGTTCTCATCACTCCCATTGATGCTGCTAATACACAAAACCCTGCAATCAAAATTTGGGATCTGAGAATTAAGCCTATATCTTGTTTTATTTAGTTTTATTTCAAAGTTCTGTGACATTAACGGATTTGTAATTTATTTTTTTCCCCACAGCGGTGAGGAATGACAGGAACAAGAAGAAGAAGGACGAGAAAAAGCAGGAGTGTACAGAGAGCTACGTTTTGAGTCCAGACACGGAGCAGATGATTGACCGGGTTCGAAAGGCACACCAGGAAACCTTCCCCTCCCTGTGCCAGCTCGGAAAATACACTACAGTGAGCACCAATCACATAGCCACTCCAAACTGTGGAATTAATATATTATTATTGTCATCTAACTAATCTAACTTTTACTTTAGACTAACAGCTCAGAACGACGTGTCTCCCTGGATGTTGACCTCTGGGACAAGTTCAGTGAGCTCTCCACTAAATGCATCATCAAAACAGTGGAGTTCGCCAAGCAGTTGCCCGGGTTCACAACGCTCACCATAGCAGACCAAATCACTCTGCTCAAAGCAGCCTGTCTGGACATCCTGGTATGAACCAAAACCTAATTTAACTTCTCAGTGTGTGTTTGTGTTGCCCATGCCCTCTTCTAATGTAACATTGTCTGTTTAGATATTGCGGATCTGTACACGCTACACGCCAGAGCAGGACACAATGACCTTCTCTGATGGACTCACGTTAAACAGGACCCAGATGCACAACGCAGGCTTTGGGCCACTCACAGACTTAGTTTTTGCCTTTGCCAACCAGCTCCTTCCTCTGGAGATGGATGACGCCGAGACAGGACTTCTCAGTGCTATCTGTTTGCTATGTGGAGGTACATATGACATAACTGCATCAAATATATAAATAGATACAAGTATTTAAACTTAAATGTCAAAAACTCTCAGAAGTACATGAACACTTCATGCAGTGCAGTAAAACAGGTAAACAAAAAGCATTATAGTTAAATAATGCTGCTGGTACACTGTCCCCCTGCACAAATACTCCAACTATGTTGCCTTGGTACATGTTCCTTGATCACCATCTAGTGGGCAACAGTGGTTATTGCACACTCCGTGTTAATCAGTTGTTTTTTTTGTCGCACAGATCGTCAGGACTTGGAGGAAGCGGACAAAGTTGACGTTTTGCAGGAGCCACTTCTGGAGGCTCTTAAGATTTATGTCAGAAAAC
Organism: Scartelaos histophorus; assembly: GCA_000787155.1. Classification (NCBI taxonomy): domain Eukaryota; kingdom Metazoa; phylum Chordata; class Actinopteri; order Gobiiformes; family Gobiidae; genus Scartelaos; species Scartelaos histophorus. The sequence continues at coordinate 45,819 of KN494837.1, read as the reverse complement.
GGAGGCCCCACAAACCGCACATGTTCCCCAAGATGCTCATGAAAATCACAGATTTGAGAAGCATCAGTGCTAAAGGTAGGTGTCTTGGAAGCACTGATGAGTTATTCAAAACAATACTTAAAAGAAAAATGTATTTTTTTTATCTTTTTATGCCTGTTATTCTCTTTGTGTCTCTGGGAGACAAACTTCGATTTGGAGCCGCTGTAATCTCTTAAAGACATATGCTGACAGTAAGTGTTGCTGTGTGCAGGTGCTGAGCGTGTCATCACTCTGAAGATGGAGATCCCTGGTTCCATGCCTCCTCTGATCCAGGAGATGCTGGAGAACTCTGAGGGTTTGGAGAGCGGAGCAGCAGGCAGCCGGAGCTCAGGGGCCCCTCCAGGAAGCTGCAGTCCCAGTCTGTCACCCAGCTCCGCCCAAAGCAGTCCAGCTACACAATCACCATAGACCTCATGGACTTTTCACAAAACTGTGTCCACATGGCACTCTGTCCTGCCGAGATGGTCCAAAGGAGGCTCTCAGAAGGCTTTGACCCACCTCACAAACAAACCTCTTGCACGTGCTAATCAAGTCCTCTCATTCAGGAACATTGTGGAGGAGAGGCCGGGACAGAGCACATGGACACTGCTGACCCTGCCCCTGACCTCCACTATAGACACTGAATCTTCAGCGGTGCACACCAGCTCCAGCAGGACGCCACACTGGGAGCGGTCATCCCAGCAGCATTCTATAAGGACAATACAGACTCTGCAAACACAAGACACTTTTGTTGTACTCCTCAACAGACTGCAACTGCAAGCTTGGGACTTATCAGAAGACCCTCCCTCCTCAAAGACTGTGGGGGCTTCTTTTTTCCAACTTCAGAACAGATTTCGTACAGAAGATATATAAATATATATAGAAAAGCTAAGAAACTGTTGAGATTGATGTGTCCAGGAGAAGACAGCAGGCGAAGTGGGACATGTTTTCTGAGATTAGAAGTTGATGTATTCTTCACTGTTTCAATCTTTTCATACCCATCAAGAGTATTGAGAGATGTTTCAGTTTTAGCACATTTGTACATGATTAACAGAAAGCATTGATTCTTGACTTTATTGTGCATACACAGATTGAAACACGCACACACACTCAAATGTGCACAGAAAACAAGTCGCAGTGAATATCACCTCCTATTCCAGGTTGGATTGAAAAATGATTGTATGAACTTGGTTGTATGATATGGTCACAGGTCCTTTCAAGAAAACAGATGAATGAAGATTCATGATTAAGGTGTATTTTAAGTAGCCTTTGAGTTTGTGTATATAAGCTGTATTCATTTCTTTTAAACTATGAAGAGTTTAGGCTTCACCTGATTTTTTAAGAATACCTTTTATGTGATTTGTTTATAAGTTTGTGATTCAAGAAAAAATACATTTGAGCACATTTACTGAAGGAAATTCTGTCATGCCTCGTGTCCTACTAAATACTGGACAGGCCTTTTTAACCAATCACTGGCTGTTCAGAATGTGGCTTTCACTGACTACTCTGCCAATCCCTCCACTTTAAAATCCCATTTGTTGAATACAGTACACAAAGTAGCACTCCAGTCAGGGCATAGCTTTTGGCCATGTAGCAGAACCAGATGTTTGGGAACGTATTGAGAGAGCTGCTTTTAGCCTGCTGCAGCTTTAAAGATAAATTGTGAAGAGTGGTGGACATACACGCTGTAATCACAAGTGGTTCTCTGTACTTCTATAAATTGATCAGTAATGTTTTATGGAAGAGAAAAAAGATTGTTGTGACTCTTCTGCATTTGCCAGTGGTCCAGGAAAAGTGAAGCTCCCAAATGTGATGTCTCCCGTCACCCTGAAACCCATGGTTCAAACCAACATGTGACTTTTGCTGCCAGACCCAGAGCAACCTCACACCCTGTGATTCACTTAATGCCAAAACGCCTTCACCATTAGAATCCTGCATTTGTCCTGACCGTCGTTACTGTACACACGCCAATGTCTCAGGAAGGAATCATTGTGTGTGCCTGGCCTGTCTCTTTGTATTGTTCTGTGCACCTTCATAGCCCCGTTATTCACAAATGCACATGTTCACACACACTGCTACTGAGCCCCTCTCTTAATCACTCGTCTCTTGGGACTTGTACAGAGACACTGACCCTCGACCACATAGGATGCCAGTGTGGAGACTCTCTCTCTCTGAATCACATGTATGTGTTATTTTTATTTGTACGGTCAAAGCTGCTTTCATCATTTATTTCGTATTTTTATCTGTCCAGAACGGCGCACAACTTTTCCCTCCACAGCTGATCTGGAATAGCAACAAACACATCAGTTTGAGAAGTATGAAATATGTTGCAAATTTTGTCAAGATTATCAAGCGACTTTGAAAAAAAAGACAAAACAACAAAAAATAAAAATAAAATGAACATTTAATAATTTTCATTAGTCTGTTTTTTGTGATATAGTAAATTATCATATCATAGTTCTGTTCTGGAAGGGTTGAGTTAGATGGAATGTAGGTACCAACTACTGACAAAATAAAACAAAAAGGCATTCACAGCCATTTTTGTGCACAAATTGCACAAGGTATAGTATGTTATAACTGCAGCATTATAACACATACATAATATACAGATGCATAAGGATCAAGGAGCTCAGAGAGGTACAGAGGGGCAGGACTATTAAAACACTCAAAACTAATACAAGCACCTTAAATGGATCCTAAAGTGGACAGACAGCCAGTGAATAGAGGATAAAATCTATCTGATGTGCTTATATTTTCAAGTTATAACACTGGAGGGCACAGTCATGCACTAGGAGCACCTCCAAAAGTCTGAAAGCAAGGCTCCTCCCCTCTGTCCCGTTTCTCATTATTTTAACCTCTGAAACTAAGTTGTAGGAAGGAGAATTGTCTTAATGAACTCTTCACTAAGAGCCTAATATAGCCTGAAGATTGCCTTCATTTTGAATTAATCTAAAGTTCTGTTTATGGTCCCATTTTATACAGGCTGTGTGATGCTATGGATAGAGCTGATGTTCATATAATTATGTATATATTTACTGACTGATAGACAGATAGAGAGACAGATATATCTGTCTGTCCATCCAACATGGACTGCACAGACGTGTGTGTCCTGATGTGAGTGTGTACAGCACTGCTGTGGGAGACATCACTGGGGGACATTTACATTTAACATCTTAGTACATCGAACATGTAGGCAAACACTATTAGGGGCCAAGTAAAGTAGCCTCTAGAAGAGCACTTCTGCTTTTAGTGTCACACATACAGGATTTTTTAATGATGACTTTTAAGTGCACCTGACCTGAGACAAATTAAGAATATACATTCTCTTACACAGTTACAGCCCATTGTATTATCACATTAAATTGTGCCTAGAATCAAGAAACCAGTTTCTCTGTAGTTATGCTTTCAATGTAAACCTGTAGTACCTTTTAGCATTGTCTCATTTCACACATATAAAGAGTGTAGTCTACATCACAATCTGAGTTACACATGGTCAGATCAAATGTATGTTGAGCTGATTTAGAGATGCACCTTTGTGAAGAAAAAATGCATTCAAAATTACAAGGACTCAAAGGTTGTGGTTAAAATGCTAAGTCTACTGGCAGGGTAACAGCCAACAGCAGCTCCTCCTTTTCTTTTTGCCCCTGTAGGAGGAGTTTGTGCTGGGTTTGCCAGGGCCTGACCCTCTGCTTTCCTGAATATTTATTTTCTCTCCACATTTTGGATGTGTGGCTCTGCAGTGCACGTGAGGCTTGGCATTCAGGAGTCCATTGTATTGTTCTGTATGTGTTTGTGATGTTAGCAGGAACTCCAGCTCACAGTGAGTTCAGGGGTCAAGCAGTTTTAGCCACAAACATATCTCTTATAATAGCCTGCTAGTCCCCAAAATGCTCTCCCTTGTTTAATGTTGTATAGCAAAGGCCAATGCAGTCGCACACTGAACAGTCTCAGTCAGGCCTAAGCCCTCTGTGGTCCCAGGAATGTGACTTCTGACTGCAACAACTCGTGTATGTATGGAGTTTGAATCTATGTTTTGCAGAGCCAGTGGAGGACCTCATCTAGGTGCTGTAAATGAGAGGAACTATCAGAATAATTAATGAGGTTGTCTAAAATGACAAACAGTGATTTGACCAACTAAAAAAGCTGCTCTATGAACAAACCAAAGGCTCAGATTGATCTCCCTTATGACAGTAATCTGTCAGAACAACTGAAGCACCAAGTATTAGTGCATTAGTGATTTACCTTAGCTCGGCTTCACTGTGCTTCCTTTGCTCTGGGTGATTGTTGCCTCCTCTGCTAAGCGACCCTCTCCTGCTGAGCCTACTTGTCTGGCTAAAGTACCTAAGACCTGCTCTCTTCTTCTTGCTGGTTATCATCAGCCTGTCTGTAATTATTATTCCTCACCTCCTCGTTTTCACTATGGCATCCACTCTCAAAGCCCTCCTCCTCTACTCTTGTGTCTGCCCCTCAGCCCCTCTCTAGCTTCGTCTTTTACTTTCCTCCACACTTTCACTTCCCCACTCTCTCCCCGTCTCCTGCTAAGCTCACCTCCTCTTCTCTGGAGTTCTCTGAGCCATCACCTGCTTTTGACAATGCCCCAAGCCCTAACCCCACCCCTCTTGTCCCACAGGGGGAGATAGAGACGGCCCCTATTCCCTGGACCTAAGCCGGACTGGGTCATACAGATGGAGGCCTACCTGAAGGACAATGAGCTGGAGTGGAAGGACTGGAAAAGGTAAATGAAGTACAGAGGCCAATTCCATCTGAAAACACAAGTAACATCAGACTCTTTCTGTGTCTGTGTCTGTGTCAGGAAGACCACCTCCCACTTAAGTTTGACATACTCTTTGTATAGTAGCATGTAAATAGTGTGTCATTGTGTAGTAAAGTGAAACAAAAACAAAACAGCAACAAAACACACACACAGAGACACGAAACAAAGTTAAAAAGTGTTGCGTTTAATGTGGTGTTGTGTTGTAATTATTATGTTGTAAATAGTGCGTCAAACTAAAAATACCCCCAAAACCTGAAGCGCTGAGATGAGAGAAACCAAGAGAGGTTCTATCCATCAACCTGCAAGAAATGTTCCCTGTATCCCGAAGCACACATATTATCAGCATTCACAAGTGTTCGTCATTGACCAAGCTGTGCACTGGGAGGTTTTAGGTGGTTTAATCACATGGACTATCAGTTAACAACAATGTGATTTCATGAGCACAAACAGCAGCTGTACTATAAAAACAGCAGTAAAAACTATGCGCAGGTTTGCACACATGCTATAAAGTCCAGTAAATTAATTGTACTTCTTCTTTAATAGCAAAAGAAGAAAATGTCTTAAAGCTTTAATTTGGAATCTTCAACTCTGACCTGATCAACCCTAATTTCTCCTCAAGCCCATTATATCTCAGCAAACCTTGGAAGGCATTGATCGAGTAGGATAGGAACAAATTCAAATGACCTTTGACCCCACAGAGGTCACAGCCCAGGGTAGAATAAATTTAAGATGGGGAGGGGCTAGAGCACACCTACATTTACATACAAAACAGAGATAAGTGGAATGACACACTGGTGTTAGTAGGTCCTGGAGTCATTGGACCAATCACAGGGCAGCATTGAGATTTGAGGAAAAATCCACAAGATTCAAATAAAACAACAGACTAAGTTGGTACAGGGAAGATCTATACCAGACTGATCATGTGAAGAGCTCCAGTCAAGAGTGCCTAAGATCAATTTGGCTTTTGCTCATTTCCAGTGAAACTTTCCTGGTCAAATAAAGACATTTAAACACCTACAATTTAAAACGTACGTAATTATTCTACAGTGAGCCTATATTCTGACCTGTTTCCATCTTTTCAGTACAAGATTTGACATCATGAATTAATCAATCTATAAGTTTATCTAATCAGTACTCAATCAATACAAATCAAGTGTTTGTTTCATATTGTTATAATTATTACTTGGTTTGTTAAGACAGTACTTGTGACAAATATTTAACATACCCTAGATTTGCATCAGTTAAGTGATGGTTTGTGTGTGAAAAAACAAACCATGAAGTACAGTAGAAGTGACAGAAGTGAGTAAAGATCTATGTAGCTACATGTATGTTGGGCTGGTGCACGGATCTAGTGGAGTCTGTATGGTGCCATGGGCCAAACAGCTCTAGAGGAGAGACAGCTGTTTAGACCAGAGCACCCATGGAGCTCTGCACTAAACAGCCCAGAGCTGTTAATAATAATAATAATGCATCAGTTTTATACAGTGCTTTTCTGGGCACTTTATAGATCTTTATTCATTCACGGTGGTGGTAGCTACTACTCTAGCCACAGCTGTGCTGGGATAGACTAAAGGTGGAGAGGCTGCCAATTTGCGCCATCGGCCCCTCCGACCACCACCATCACTCACACACCACTTTCACACTAGGAAATGTGGGTGAAGTGCCTTGCCTAAGGACACAATGGCAGTTTTTGGCATTGGCGTCCCACTGCGGCACCTGATTCTCCCTTCCAAGTACTAACCAGGGCCGGCTAGCCTCTGAGATCAAGCTTTGACAAGCCGGTATGGCTGGCAGAATAAAGTTTTGCCCTACGTAAAACAGTAGAATAGTTATGCAGTAGACTGTATCAAATAAATGCCATGTTCAGGTTGACAGGATATCCCGGAGAACGGAACGACCACGTAATGTATATAAAATAAAAATGCCAAAGAAAAGTTAAAAAAAAACAACAACATTTGTTCTGAGAAATCTCCTCGTTGTAGTAAACAGGCCCCTCCCTCTTTACGTAGTAGCAACGCTTCAGCCAATCACATTTCTTCGCGCGGAATTTCGAAAATTTTCAAATCACCATTCACACATGTGTTGAGTTTACATCCGCCAAAAGTGTAAACAAAATAGTTCGTCTGCTTCCAAATTGTTAAACGGCAACGACAAGAAGCAAAAATGAACCAATATAAGGAAATAAAGGATCGGCACTACACGCACACGCTGTGACGTTAATGCGACACATTTGTTTAGAAAGGTTGATGTAGGTTTAAATCCTGGCGGAGTGATACCGTCTTACCCTCCCGGAAGAGCACACGCACCAGCGGACGTGTTGAATATATTTTTCGTTTGTCGTTCGTCGAGCTGCATCGTGTGGTGTGGAAGAATAGTGGTTTTGGATTATGTTTTAGCAGTAAAACACGTTTAATACACGCGGAATAATTTTATGGATCATCTCAGGTTTTAGGACGGTTTTACAGGTAAGCATCGGACGCATAAGAAGTTAATTTTCCTATTGACAAGCAAATTAATTTGTCGCCATGTGCCGTCGTTTGTTTCAACATGTTTGAGGCCAGAAATGTAATTCACTGTATGCGCCTGTAAAAAGGCAAAACTTTGTAAGTGTTTTCATCATACATCTAGAAACAGCATTAATTGGTTTGCAGAGATATCGTATATTTTATGGCCGTATTAGAGTTCTATTCTTGAGTGAAGTTAGGTGCTTTTTAATATTACCTTTTTAGGTGTTTACTGTTGTTTAATGTCCAGATAACGGGATAAAGATGCCACTGCACGGGAAGATAGTTGTGCTGAAGAGGAGCGGGGGAGATGGGACTGAGTATCCCTTGACTGCCTCCTGTATGTTTGGAAGGTGAGCGACAACACGCTTGGTAATCTTTAATTTGGGGAATTGCTTCAATAGAAAAGCAAAATGTTTTGTAGCATGACTTATTATTAAAGACTGTTGTTACATTAAATGTTGATGTTTGTTTATCTTCTCTGCACAGGAAGCCTGATTGTGACATTCGCATTCAGCTTCCTCAAGTGTCAAAGGAACACTGCAGAATTGATCTCAATGAAAACAAAGAGGTAACATTTAACCAACGTTTGGTTAACTCCATTACTGGATTTTTAGATACAATTTTAAGTCTAACCACACCAAATCTTTTTCAATACTTAGGTAATGTTGACAAATCTCAGCTCAGTGAATCCAACACAAGTTAATGGTCAAGCTTTGCAGCAGTCAGAGCGTCTTAAGCATGGAGATATAATAACTATCATTGATCGTTCTTTCAGGTTGGTCTTGTCCTTCCTCCAATTTATGACATTTTTTTGACATTCTTTGTGGGTGACAATAATTTGATAACTGCAGGTTTGAGTATCCTCCTCCACCAACACCAATAAAGAGATCATCTGTTGGAGGGAAAGTTGAAATCTCTGCAATTGGTGAGTCTGGATTAGATGACCTGAACATTGTCACTCTGTCAATGTGTTTTTGTGTGTTGTCTAAATATTATAAATGTAATATTTTCATTAGACCCACATCTAAAAGATGGGACCAATATTGACAATATTCAGCGGTCTCTGGAGAAGACACAGGAGTTGGAGTCCAAAGAGGATGCCAGTCTGCCGGAAGGCAAAACGGCATCACCTTTCAGTGATCTGTATCAAATGATCAAACAATCTCTTGATGTTAAGACCCCCCGCAAGTCTTCTGTCAGTGTCCTGCAGACTCCTTCCAGATTATGCACACCAAGACCACAGTCTGCAAGGAAAAGCAATCCAAAATATGTGGAAGAAAATTGCTCACTCCAAGAAGCTGACTTGGTCATTCCAGTTAATGAGGCACAAGCTGGAGATTCATCGCTGCCTGCAACTCCAAAGTCAGCCAAAAAGAGGCGCTCTGCTCAACTCCCTACAGAAGGAGCTACACCGGCTGTCCCCACCTCTCCTCGCAATGGTACTCCACAGAAGTTTACTGTGAGTGAAGCTCTTGAGCAAATATCACAAACTGCAAGGTCACCATCAAGTAGGAGAAGCAAAGAGACCACATCACCTGTATCCAGAAATAAACAAGTTGGATCTCCCACAAAAACCAGCAAGACGACCCCAAAAAGCTCAGAGAAGGGTAAATATTTATTTAACTCATTAAAGTTCTTTTAAATGTTATCGCTTTACCATTTTTACTAGACAATTATAATCCATAGGTAAAGAGAAGTCAAAAAAACGCAAGAGTGAGGAGCTTGCTGCAGACCTGCCTACACAACAAATGAAGAGGAAGAGGGTCTCTTTCGGCACTCATCTGAGTCCAGAGTTATTTGACAAGCGTCTGCCCCCTGACTCTCCTCTGCGCAAAGGAGCTACCCCACGGAGGAGCCTGTCTCTTTATAAACCCAAACAGTCACTGCTCAGACGGGCTTCCGTTATTGGGTTGCTCAAGGTAAGACTGTCAGGCTTTTTTATTTTTTATTTTTCCCTAAATACACCTTTTTTATGATTTTTATAAATTTTCCTTGTTAGGAGCGTGAAAGCCCAAAGGCAAAGAGTCCTGCTAAAATGAAAACTCCACCTAAGAAATCTAGTGCTTCTCCAAAAACATCCACTTCGGGAAAAAAATCACCAGCATCTCCCAAATCACCGGCCTCAAGAGCCCAATCCCCAAAAACTAAAATGTCACCTGGAAGGAAGTCTACCATCCCAACAGAAACCTCCCCCAAACCTAGGTCACCTGCCCAGAAACTTCAGACTCCAAAATCCCCCTCACCCAGAAAGACTCCCACCCCCAAGAAAGCCTCTCCTAAAACACCCAAATCACCCAAGGCAGTGTCACCCAAAGGTCAAACTCCAAAATCAAAATCCCCATCTTCTGCAAAGGGTGCCACTCCTAGGAAGACCCCCTCACCAAAATCTGTCAAAACTGCCCTTTCCGAGTTCACTGAAGAAACACCCAAGAGAAAATCACCAGGCCCTGTGGTTAAAACACCTCTTCCATCAGTAGCTCAGACTCCAAAAGTGCAGGGGCGTTTCTCTGTGTCCCGAATCAACACACCATCCCCAGTATCTGAAGATGTCGTGGTGGAGTCTGTCCCTTCAGCTATGGCTACTCCTAAAATCCCACTCAAGAGGAAGAGCATGAAAAGCTCTGCAAAGAAAACACCAGCTCTGAAAAGTGCTGCTAAAGTGATGCGCAGAAAGAGTGGCATCATGAGGACCTCTGTGAAAGGTATGTGGGGTATTACGTTAAGATTGGTTAGATTTGAATAGTAAATACTGTTTTGCAGCATAATGCCTGATTATAATGTACACTGATAATGTGTATATATGCTTTTAATTATCTGCCAATACCTTAGACAAACTATTGATGCACAAGGGAAATTACTTGGACACAGTACCTCACATTTCACATTATATTACAAGTAGCAAGAAAGAGACTGGTGTCAAATGAGGCATAATTATATAGATGTATATGTACAAGTAAAGTAAAAAAAATACAGAAATAGTGCTATAAATACCAGCATGGGCTTTGATGTAAAGTCTATAAATTATTTTAATTTTTTTTTCCTTCAATGTAGTGGTGACATCCTGGGCAGACATTGTGAGATTTGGTAAAACTAAAGTCCAGGTGGCTGTTCCAAGCAAATCACCAGTCACCAAAAAGATCAAGAAGAAGAAGGCTGTTCCCAAATCACAAGTAAAGTCCCCTACACAGAATCCTTCAAACGTAATGGTGTAACATGGTACAATAAAGTGCTTTGTCTTCCTATTTTCCAGACCCCCAAGCGACGACTTGTGGACCTTGTCAGCACAGGACATGCTGCTTCGCCTGCAACAATAGTTGTAGGAAGAGCTCACAGGCTGAAAGTTGCACATTCAGGTGCCCCACCAAAAATCGTTACCAACACAGCAGTTCTAAGAAAGAACCGTTTACAGGATGAAGATATGACTGGTGAATTAGTGTTAAGATTTGTAAAATATAGATGTTTTTTTTTCTTTTTTCTTACACATAGTTTTGTTTGTTTCAGGAATTTCTGAAATGTTCAAAACTCCTAAAAATGAGAAGAGACAACCAACCAAAATCATGAGTGTAACTAAGACACCCCTGGTAGATGTCAACAAGTCACAGCTGGAGCCTTCTGTGTTGAATACCCCAGAGGAGACTGGTTAGTGCTGTTCTACTTCTGGCCATTCATTTGCTTTTCTTTAAACCTAAACCTAACTATGTTTCGATTGTAGGTGAAATGGTTGTATCACCAATGAGTGTAGCATCTACAATTAAAGGCAGAAAATACAACAGTGAGGCCGTCCAGCGTCTCCTTAATGAGGTTCCTCTCATCGACATTCAGTGTGAATCCACTGAACACAACAAAGAAGTGAAAGTTAATACGCCAAGAACTCCAAAACCGCAGGAGAATCTGACTGGAGTGAAGAGGATGAAGACTCCAAAACAAAACGCCGAACCTGTTGAAGACGTGAGAGGCAAACTTCTCAAGACTCCAAAAGACAAATCCGAGCAACAGGAGTGTCTGTCTGCAGTGAAACGCATTATGAAGACTCCAAAAGACAAGATTGAGCCAGTCGAGGACCTGAGAGGAAAACTACTAAAAACTCCTAAGCAAAAGATTGAGAAGCAGGAAGATTGTCTCACTGGAGTAAAGAGGATCATGAAAACTCCTAAAGAGAAAGCCTTACCTGTTGAGGACCTGCGGGGAAAACTCCTGAAAACCCCTAAACAGAAGACTGAAACACCGGACTGTCTCTCTGCTGTCAAAATGATCATGAAGACCCCAGACCAGAAAGTAGAACAGTCGAAGAGCATTAGTGGAGGCAAGGGATTTGCAAGAACCCCTAAACAGAAAACTGAGCAGCCAGAATGTCTGACTGGAGTGAAGAGGATCATGAAAACGCCAAAAGAAAAGTCTGAAGCAATCTATGACATCAGGGGCAAACTCCTGCTGACTCCCAAACAGAAGATTGAACAGCAAGTGTTTCTGACTGGAGTGAAGAGGATCATGAGGACACCCAAAGAGAAGGGCCAAGCAGTGGAGAAGAACTTTGGCCTTAAGAGGCTCATGAGGTCACCACGACTGAGGGGACACACTCCAGTGGAAGACTTTGAGGGACTTGAAGAGCTAATGAAAGAACCAGTTGAGGAGAAAACATTTGAAAACACAGAAGGTAAAATCTTGTCGGCTGTCAAAATGAACATGGTGATGTATTTAATTTAATGTTTTATTTTTAGAAACTGTTGATGAGCAGCCAGAGACTTCTAAACAAGCACCAGTTGACCAAACTGAATCTGACAAAGTAAATCCTCCTAAAGGTAAGTCTATTTTTCCCCCCACCTATTTTATATGTTGCTTGTGAATTCAAATTTTAATGTATTTTCTTATGATTGTAGAAGTGGTTGTCCAGCCAGAGACCACAGCTGAGGTTAATGAAACCTCCATAGTGGTAGAGTCTGTACAAGGTTCTGTTGAGACAAAGCCTGTGCGTGGTAGAAGAGGAAAGGCCCCTAAGCCTAAAGTAGAGGACCAGGAAGATCTCTCTGAAGAAACTGTTGAGGCACCACTTAAAACCAGACGAGGGAGAAAAGTAGAGAGTGCAGCCCCTAGACAAACAACACGAGGAAGGACTGCAAAAGTTTCTAAAGAGAAGGAACCTGTTCCTGAGGACACAGTCAAGCCAATAACACCTGAAACACCTGAAGAAAGTTCCCAGGAGCAGATTGAGGAAGGAAAAATTCCCATTGAACCACTGCTAAAAATGGAATGTAAACAGAACCTCCACAGTGCAGTGCAGAAAGCAGAGGATCCTGCAGTATCAGAGCAGCCTGGTAAACTACGACGGGGAAAAAAGACCAAACCCACAGAGCCTTGTGATATTACTGTGACAGAAGCCAGCAATGCTACATCATCTGCTGAGGCTCCAGGTACTTGAAATTTTGTTTTTTTATTTCTGCATGTTCCAGCAATTTCTGCTTTATCTAAAATATGTATTTGTTCTTTGTTTTCAGAATCAAATGAAATGATGGCAATTAGTAACCAGAATGATGATGCCGCTGAAAGAGTTACAAAACCTGCTTCTGGCAAAAGGGCAAAGGTCATGGATACGGAGGCAGAGAAAGAGTCTGTCCCTGATGCAAAGAATGAAGAAGTTTCAGCCTTTGTTCCAGTTAGAGGCCGTAGAGGCAAGAAAATGGAAGCTCCAGCAGATCCTCCTGTCAGCCAGAGACGAGGGAGAGCTGGAAAAGGCCAAAAAAGCACTGAAACGGTTAACAATGTTTCACCAGAAGAAACTCAACAAGAGTCTGAGTCTGTTCCCAAACAAGCTGATTCAACATGTGTTTCTGAACCTGCTGAAGAAATCATTCAGGAAAAACACAAAAGAGGGAGAAAAATTAAGGCCCCTGTTGACCCAACGCCAGAGAGCATTGTCGTTGAAAGTGAACTACCTTTTGAGCCATCTGTGCCCAGTGAGAAGCCAAAACGGGGGAGAAGAGCAAAGATGCAAGCAGAACCTGCCCAACCAGAGACAGAAAGTGCTGTAGAAGAAGCCAGCCCACCTGCTGTGGATGAGGTGGTTGATGCGGAGCTGCAAGTACCCACTGAGAAACCCAAAAGAGGCAGAAGACTCAAGTCTGTAGCTGAACCTCTGCAAACTGAGACTGAAATCACAGAAGTGAAGAGTAAGCCTCTTAAATCACAGCCAGAGACTCTTCCAACAGAGAAGCCCAAAAGAGGAAGGAGGACTAGACCTGCAGAGAGCAGTCTTAGTACTGAAGACTCTGAGTATCCTGTCCAGGAAAAGAGAGGGCGCTCTGCTAACCTGGAGAAAGGCCACAAATCAGTGCCATCAGAGAGAAAATCTCCAGAACCTAAGAAAATGCGGGGAACCAGGAAAGTAGAAGAACCAAGTGAGGATGTCCAGACAAAAGAGGCTGTGGAAGAGATTCCAATCATTGCAGAGCCAGTCAGGTCTGAACCACCAGCTCCAAAATCCTGGAGACGGGCTCCTAAACCTAAAGAGGCTGAAAGTATCACTCCAGAAGAAGACGCTGATGAGGTATCTGTGAGCAGCGCTACAAACAAACCCAAGAGGGGCAGAAAGGGGAAAGGGGAAGCCAAACAAGAGATCAAGGAAGCAGAGGTGAAAACTCCTGAACAGGCTTCTAAAGATGACTCTGCTCAAAGTAAGCTTAAAAGAGGAAGGGGCAGACCTGCAGTGCCTGCTGTCCCAGCTAAAAGGGCTCGCAGGGGGGCAGCTGTTCCTGAGGAGAGCTCTGCTCAGGCCACAGAGGAGATTTCTGAAACTGTAACTGTCGAGCCTGTAAAAAGGGGCAGAAGAGCAGCTAAGATGCCAGCATGTGCTGATGAGTGTAAAACCCAGGACAACTTTACTCTTGAACTTAGTGAAGAAGTCAAAGATACAGTCAAATCTAAAAGATCTGTCAAGTGGAATTCAGATTTTCAAGTGATTGAAGTTACACCCTTGAAAGCAGTTAGGGGGAGAAAGACAAAATCTGTCCAAAATAATGCGGCTGTAAATGAGCCACACAATGGTACAAATGCTGAAGAGAAAGGTCTCTCGGAAAATGCCCAGCCAGTGAAGAGAGCCAGGCGAGGGGTGAAGGCAGCTGTGGAGGAAGAGTCCAGTGTGGACAATACAGAGGCTGAGACACGACCCAAAACCAGAAGAGGCAGAGTGGCTAAAAAATGATTCTGTTTGTAAATGGTTTGAAACAAACTTTGTATCCAATTATTTTTAGTTTTTATATGCATTTTAGAATATTTTGTGTGTTTTAAAAACAAAGGCACTGTTTTTTTTTCCATCAAATACTGCAGGGAATCTTGTCTTAATCTTTTGTATCAGTTTTAGTTGTATCTCACTCTTGCAAGTGTTATATGATGAACAAAAAACAAACTTTATTAAATTTTTAACATTTAAGAATACTGTGTTTATCCTTTATTTAAACATGGACAGATTTTTTTGTAATGTTGCAAGCTTACTTGGTTCACATATGGCAGCTAAAGTTTAAATGATATTCTGATCATTATTCATATACTGGAAATAAAAACAACTGGTTATTGTATGCAAATGCTTATTTTTTATTTAATAAAACTACAAAAAATGCTTCCTTAATCTGTATTTAGGCATGTGTGAAATGTTAAAACTGATCAAAGTGCGTAAACAAAGTAGTAATGCTACGGGTCAGTCTTATTTTGACACCGGAACTATTGTAGTGTCAAGCGCCACACGGAGGAGTTATGAGGACGGACACGGGAGCAAACGCGCAGCAAACGCGGGACGCACTTTTGACTGGCGCATGTTGAGCAGGACACGAACAGGACGGATTCTGCTACATCAGTTTCCCTTCATATGTCCATTGTCCATATAAATGGAGGCGGATATTAAAACGACACCTAAAGGCTTTCATTGCTCTTTGTGCAATGTGAATATACCAAACCGTAAGTAAAACTTGCTAACTTTTCCTTAGCCACATCTCAAGTCTCGCTCTGCATTGTTTTCTTCTAACCATAACTTATCTAAACATGCGGATTATCGGCGTCGTTTCCTTTAGTTTTGCACGACACAACTTGTTGACTTTTATTGTAAATGATTTGAAATTGAGCGTCTCATCTTTAACTGCGGTAGTTGATGTGCACATTACATACGCTCTGACATGATGAAGGAAAACATTGTATTAGTAAACGCATATTCATTACCCTCTTTAATATATATGTTATACAGGTAACTTACTTCCTCTTGTACACTGTTTGTCACACAGTTTATGCAATACTCTCAAAACTATATTACTCGTTTCCAGAGCCAAGCCTGGAGCAGCATGTGAAAGGACGCAAACACCAGACGCTCAGCACCGTGAGGTCCACCAGGAAGTGTCAGGAGGAGCGCAGTGTGTTTGTCAGCGGGCTGAAGCCACACATCTCCAACACTGACTTGGCTGAGTACTTCCATGGCTTCGGTCCTGTGGCAGATGTCATCATGGATAAAAACAAGGTGAGGCTGATAATCTTATACCCAAGACCTGCTGTTTAATACAGTACAGGGTTACTGTATTAAACAGCAGTACTGACTTGTTTGCTGTCATAGGGGGTGTACGCCATTGTCCAGTTTGATGAAATTGACGGCATGAACGCTGCTTTATCTTGTATTGAGCATCGACTAAAAGGCCTGAAGATTCGTGTCAAACCCAGAGAGAAGAAGGAGTTTAAGTTAATACCTAAAAAGAAAAATGACTTTCAGAACCTGCAAGAAGTTTTTGACCGACTTAAGCCTGACCTCTGTCAACTGGGGTCTGTAAGTTACTATTATTTAAAATAAAATATTATCTAGCAATTGTTTTAACGTCTGAATGCATATATCTTTAATATTTGTTTATTTATACTAACCCTAAAAAACACTAAACCTAATCTTTTCCAGGTAAATGCACAGATACAGCACATGGTAGAGCGTTTTCAGCTTGGAGACAATGAAAAGAAAGCCAGAACCTTAGTAATCGAACTACTGCAAGAGGTCTTTGTTGAGTTCTTCCCAGGTATTCTCCCTCATGTATGTGTCAAGCTTTACATTTATACTATTTCATTTACTACTGATTGTTTTATAGACAGCAAAATTATACCTTTTGGGTCTTCTGTCAACACTTTTGGCATCCACTCTTGTGATTTGGACCTGTTTTTGGACTTGGAAAACACCAAGGTCTTCCAAGCTCATGCCAAAGCCAATATGGAACAGGTCTGATTGTTTTACAGACACATTTTCTTCTCAAATCTAATGACACCATTTTCAGGTTTAAATGGTTTTTTTTTTTTTACTATTTAGGCTGGGGAGGGTATGTCGGATGATGGGCGTTCAGAAGACTCCATATTATCTGACATTGACCTATCCACAGCATCTCCCGCTGAAGTTCTGGACCTAGTAGCAGCCATCTTGAAGCGCTGTGTCCCCAGTGTGGACAAGGTTAATGTGGTCAGTACAGCCCGGCTTCCTGTGGTCAAGTTTCACCACAAAGAGCTCAATCTGCAAGGAGACATCACCCTTAACAACAGGTCAGCTGACACCACTTCAACCACTACAGTTCATTGTAAACAAAATTGTGACCTGTGATTTTGCACTGCAGGCTGGCGGTGAGAAACACGCGCTTCCTTCAGCTGTGTTCTGGAGTAGAGGAGAGACTGAGGTATCTTGTCTACACTGTGCGGCTGTGGGCCAAGCAGAAGCAGCTGGCTGGTATGTTCCTCCTGTGCGTGTGCTGTTTCTCAAAGCTTAGGAATCTTGCCTTGGTTGGTTCTTCCTTCCAAGTCGCTTTCTTCCATTCTGAGGTATCTACCCTTCCCTGACCGCAACAAACTGCAAAAGGAACAGACTTCAGAGTGCATTATGGGTAAATTTGTATGAGCAAGGCGGTAAAAGAAAAATGTATCCTTGGTTGTTAACAAATGAGAGGATATATACCTGTGGAGGACTTGAATGTGGATGAAGTGGATGCCGAGCTAAACACAAATTAAAGCAAGATACCTAAGCTTTGGGAACCACCATGTACTGGGCAAGATGCTGTTCATTTTTTAGTCAGTAGATGTCAGTAAAATTACATGTGATTCTAACCGTGCGGGAAACTGGCTAGTAAACATAATGATTTATTTAAATGATAAACTAAAAAACAGAGTTCTTTTTGCTCATGGTCTCTCTCCCATGTCTTCATCCTGTCTTCTCTGTGTAGGTAACCTGAGTGGAGCAGGTCCTCTGCTCAACAACTACGCTCTGACACTTTTGGTCATTTTCTACCTGCAGAACTGTGACCCTCCAGTCCTGCCCACAGTAGACCAACTCAGACATATGGCATGTAAGTGTTTCTTTGATGTTCGGTCTGATTTATTAATAAAAACAAGTTCTTTAAAGATCTATATATGACGCACCTCTCTTACTGTTGATCACAAAGATTTATCATAGGTGCGGCCAGAGGCTCACTCTCACTCCAAAATATCAAATCAAACTTGATATCAGTCGCAGCTTGTCTTAGAGTGAGAACGAGACAGAGATTAAATTTACAACTGTTTTAAGACCTGAGACCTACGACTTTTCACCACTAACATAAGTCTTTTGTCGCAGACAGCCAAAATTGTGCAGTGTCACCCTGCTTTAGAGATTTAAGTTATGTTAGAATGTTGTTACCTCATCAAAAACATACCTGGTGTTGTGGTTTGTTCTTTTATGGTCATGGTCACATTTTTATTACATGGCTCTTTTCTTCAAGGCACTCACGGCTTTACCTGAAGGAACCACTCAACCATTCACACACACATTCATACACATTTTATACATTTTGCCCAAGAATTACACACCTACTTGTGGGTCAGTGGATCTGACTGCTCGACCAATGATGGTTTATGTTGAGAGCAGCGTTCAAACCCCCAATGTTCCCATGAGGTGACTGAGCTACTGTCACCCCACCTAGTACCTAGTTACCTAGTAGGTGTTTACTTGAAAACTACTGCTTCATGGCATCACCTTTAAAGTAGAGATTGGCAATTTCCGGGGCTGTAATCGTCCAAATGATTTTAGTGGATGTGTATGGAGTTTAAAAACACAGCTGAGCGCTTGTAATGCCACATGACCTCCACAAGTTGGAACAGACTGTTTGAGAGAAGAACTAGCTTAACAGCCTAAATGTGCAGTATTTAGGTGTTAAACATGTGTGAGTAAAACAAAACACAACTCCGGGTATGCTTTAGATGAGGAAACCTCATCATAACCAAGATCAGAAAATGGCGTAATATGGGTTTAATGTAACTTTTACCTCTTTTACTCTTGCAGGTGAGGAGGAGGAGTGTGTGATTGAGGGTTGGGACTGTACTTTCCCCACCCAGGCCATTGCTGTGCCTGCAAGCAAAAACACTCAAGACCTTTGTTAGTGACATCAATTTCCACTCCATGTATCTCATCATGTCTTGATACTAATGACAATGTTAAACCTGTGTATTGTGTTCACAGGTGGCCTACTCGCTGGCTTCTTCAGCTTCTATGCCAAGTTTGAATTTGCTACAAGTGTTATTTCCCTCAGATGTGGACAGTCGGTGCCAACTGAAACTTTTCAGAAAAAAGCAGATGAAGTCATGCAAGAGGATTCAACCTCTAAGCCTCATCAGGGTGGTCCTAGAATTGGCCCTATGAATATCTTGGACCCTTTTGAGCTTTCCCACAATGTAGCTGGAAACGTAAATGACCGCACAGCCCGGAGCTTTCAGAAGGAGTGCCAAGAGGCGGAGAAGTACTGCCGCAGCTTGCAGTACCAGAGCAAATCCAGCAAAGGGAAGTCATGGGGGCTGGTGCGCCTGCTCACCCCCCACGGTGAGGTGCAGCAGACTCGGGCTGAGCTCTTCACAATCAGCATTCCCTTCAAATCAGACGTGCTCCCAGAAGACCTCCGTAATCAACAGCACATAGCCAAGGATGCCTTCTCCTTACTATGGTTTCAGCGAGTTTGTGCTGTAGTAGAGGGCATTTTTCAGAATGTTTTGAAGTGTCATCTTGTCTCTGCACCTGAGGTATTTGACACAGGTGAAGACATGGAGGCGCAGAACTCGTCTCTGGATGACAGTGGTTACAGTGTAGAATCTCCCACTGAGCTTGGTCCAAACATAGGAGCCAAAAGGCCGCTGTCATGTGACAGTGAAGACTCTGTGTCACCTCATGGGAAGAAACCAAGGTTGTCCAAAAGGGGGCGCACCACACCGTCTCCCTGGCTGTGGGAACAGAGGCATGTAGTGTGGGCGGGGAGGAGGAAAGTGAGGCGAGAGCTGATCAAAGACTCTGAGGCTAAAGCTGAAGGGAGCTGTGTGGAACTGGAGACACAGGTCACGTCTCACATCACTGAGAAGGAGCCAGAGCTTAAAGAGCCACTGCAGTTCAAACTGCAGCCTCAAGTGGTGGGGGCGGCAGAGAGCAGAAGCATGCTGCTGAAGTTCCTGCCCTTCCAAGAGTCAGCTGGAATCTTTCAAGATTTCTTCCATTTTCTAGAAGTGTTTCTGCCCAAGATGGTAGAGACGATGCTTGTGCAAAGAGTAGATAATTAAATGTTTACATGTTGTTAGTGTTGTCAAAAGGTTGTATTTCTACTTCTTAATATGCACTATTGTTGCTGTACCATGTCCCTGAAATGATGTCTAATCCTAACTGTATGTGTTTGTGTTGAGTGATGAGGTTTAATATTGGTTTGTATAGCATTGAAGTCAACAATGGCTTAATTTCTGTTTTATGCCTATTTTATGTTTTAGTATGTTCCTCTGTGACATTTCTTTTTGGACTTTAATGGTCATGTGACACAAATTGAACAAATTAGTAAATTGTTTGTTAGACACTACCTATTTTCACCACTGAAGACCACCATTGACAGTCAGTTTTAAATAAAAGTCCTGGTAGTGCTTTGACAGCAGCAGACATGGCTTGGATTGTTTGCTTTCATTTGTTTACTTTGTGTGAAACGCTTTTCATCTGGTCAGGTTTCCACCTCATGTGCGACTGGGGCAGTGAGGGCCATTATTCAGCAGGCAGACTGACTGGTTTATGAGACCGGGACAGGCCCCAGCCCAGGGACCTGAGCTTTGATTAACACCATTCATCTCTGCACTTAAACGCCTTGTATTGTGGGGCCAGGGGGACCCAGGCAGGTTGGTGCTCAGTAAATGGCAATTTCAATATATTCAGTGAAAAGTTCAAATCAGATGCTGCATTGCTGAACCAAAGTGAAATTGAATGGATTAAAATTGAAGGTCAGCTGAGAATACAAACCTCAGATGGAAAACGGCCACGTCTTACATTCGTTAAAATGTTGTTTCACCTGTGTATGAATTTATGGATAAATATCCATTGATTAAATCCAAAATTTTCAATCAAAATGTAAGAAATTACCAGATAAAATATGGGCAACGCAGCACCATTTCTGACTATTTCCTAATTTATCTTAAAGGTGCACAGTGTAGCTTTTCTACATTATTCTTGTTCATGTTTAATGAAGTCCCATGGGGAACTCTTTATTTGTGTAATTTATTATCAGTGTCACAGCTCTGGGGCACCTGAGCCAGTGCAAGCATAATTAGATATTGAACATCCAATCCATGGGTTTTAGAATGATGACAAATTAAAATTTTTAATGGCTATGGCAACAGTCTAAACAAAATATTACATAATTTGAATGGTAAGAAGTCCTAAAACTGTTACCTATAAGCTGAAACTCATAAATCTTTTTTTTTAATTTTTTTTTTTAATAAACCCATTTTAGTCTAGGGTCTCTTTCTGACCTTAACTGAAACCTTCCATTTGTGCACAAACAATCCCACCGTCCTGTTGTTGTGATATTTCCTGAGCTTGTTCTGATATACGACCCCTCACACTCGCCTCAGCTGCTCAGTGACAGATGGGGCTGTGTTTTCTGGTGGCCACAATCATAAAAGGAAACATTTTTTGCAGTGGACCTCTAACTTAAATGAAAATGTTTTTGAAGCCGACCCATTACATATTCACCACCACAACCACCAGTCATGTAAATCACTCATTACAAAACAGTAGGAAAATTACGAATTGGGCATTGGCTCATTTCTTTGATTTGTTGGAAATGGGAAAGTGTAATGATAAAGCCGTCTCTAGATGAGTCATATATGGAAGGATACATAACTGTGAATTTGGTCGCAGTCTTTTTTGTTCATTTCATTAATGAAGCCACATGAGGAAATGGATGCTTCACTTGAGCACTGATCACGTCTCAAGATTACACGGACCTACAGCACAAACATCTGACTCACTGCTCACTAAGTCATCACTGTTCTCCCTGGTGAGTCGTTAAGCAGCGCACTGTCTCAAGACCCATTCTAATCATCTACTCCCAACACGTCATCTACTACGCTCTGTGGAACATGGACACTTCTAATTTATTTGAGTACATTAGGAGTAAGTTTAGAAGCATAAACCTTTTGAGAGCACAATAAAAAGTTACTACAAAAATGACATCTAATAAATGTTCTGAATAATTGTGGTAGTTTTCCGTGTCCAGCAGAAGCTTGCAGATGACATGTGAGTGATGGCTCAGTAGTTGACCGTGTCGGCCTCTGGAGCTCCTGTGATGATTGTGTTTTCAGGTGAATGGGCGCGCAGTGGTGGTGTGTGCTCATCAGGAGGACATTATTAGCTGCTTGCTAGTGCTCTGTGCAAACATGTCTGGCCTTCTCCAAAGCACTCTGCTCATATTAGTGCCCCCCACTCTGCAGATAAGACCAAATAAAAGGCCCCATCATTTCCCCCTCACAGGAGCCCCTCAGGCTCTTTGTCCACGTGTACCTTTGCTTTGTGCCTGCCTCAGCCACATGTGTTATGCAAATTGAAATGGAAGGTCTTAAGTGAAGATGGGACTTTTAGAGCTAGATTTGAAATGCGCAGTTGATTTTGTTACTGAAAAAATGTATAGAAAACCATTGTTAATTCTGTAAAGCTGATAGATTCACAATATCGGTCATTGATTTACAAAGGTTACATCATTGTTACTTACACAGAGATACACAGAGTATTGGAGACTTGAGGACTGATCCTCCACATGACAAGAACTTTTCCTTATGTTAGTTAATTTTGGTGCTTGGACTCGTTGGGTGTTTTTGGCCCTAATGACCCCAAAGACTTGATCTGATTGAAATTGACCTGCAACAATCCGAACTGCAGTTGTTGGCTTAATGCTCCCCATATTGATCCTACTGTATCAGATTGTGTGCTCAGAGCTCCGGCCCTGTTTAGGAGGGCATTATCTGAAGTTTACTGGACTGTGAAGCTTCTGTGGCCCCCTCCTTTATCCTCAGTGTTTGCCTTCTAAATGTTGCTCCTTACTAATGAGTTGATCTTGTGCATGTTGTTGTTTCTTGTCATTGACTTTTATGGCCCGTAAGAGGTTGATTACTGAAGAAGAGCTAACAAAATGTGCAGAAGAGCCACTGTTAGCTCTGGGAAAGTATGATTACAAAAGAAAGTGTCAGTATTGAATATATGGGACCTTATCATTCCATTATTAATATATCACTGGAGTTACTGTTTTTCAGTTTAAAAAGCATTAGCTTTTCATTCTACAGTTTAGCAAATATAATATAAGTGGCCCTGACAAATCTGGTGGAAGAATCACTCTGTTTGAATTATGGCACAATAATTGCCCCTGGATGGTTCATACAATCAATGAGTAATATTCTGGCCCTTATGATGTGCTCATATAAACGTTCACATGGGTTTTATTAGCCACAGCAGAGCGTCTGCTGCCAGTCAGTCCAATTTATGCCCAAATCAAGTGTGTTCTAGAAAAGGGCCCAGAGACTGACAAACTGAACTCAGAACAACCTTTGTTTTATAGCTCTTTAAACAGACTGTGTGAGGGGGGTTCTGCCGGGTGGAGGGCAACAGGCACCTGTACACTCCCAGGACGGCGCTGAAAATACAAACCAGGCTCTAAAAAAGTAACTGTAAAATGTAGGTCAATGTAAAACATAAGCAAAGACTGAAAAAAAAACAAAACCTTTATCCACTATAATGTTGTCATGTATTTATTTTACATCTGTTCTATAAAAGACGGCTCATTACTGAACAATAGTTTGGCATGTCAAAAATTAGTGGGACTTGGTTTATTGGGTGTCAAAAATCAGACGCCATTTGACGCTTAAACAAGTATTGAAACTAGATGCTCATTTAAGCAAGTATATGTATAAGAAACTGAACAGTTTCATCTTGACTTTATCCAAGCTGAGACCACTTGGTATAAAGAACAAACAGAATTATTCTATGTCAAAAATATTGTCTAAAAAGAATACAATTATCATTTGTTGAGAATCAAAATCTATATCAAGTATACAAGTCTATTCTGGTATCAGAACAGTGTTTGAAATGTTAGTATTGTGACAACACAACTATGTGAAAACCTTGGATCAAACTAAAATGGGACTTGACCCCCAAACCTTAAATTCTAAATGACCTACAGACATACACTACTATACACAACATTATTTTATCTCTCCAATATGCAGATTTGTGCTGTGATCTTTTCAAGCCATACTTTAACACGATCATCAGATGTAGATTCCATATTGATCTTAGCCCATAAAATGCACACTTAAGAGCTCTGTGGAAGATAAGAGGATGTACATGCAAGCAGGGAGAGCGCACTGCTCACTAGACCATGAAGATAGTACAGCTCCTGTTTGTTTGCTGATATGTCACCTCTTTCCTTCAGGCCCCGACATGTCACCGTGGACATGAGGGCATGGCTGTTCACTTGTCACATTTCTTCTTTAATGCTCATAAGGACTGCAATAATTAATCGAAATAATCCTGACTAGATGAAAATTAAATACTGGTATTTTGATAATCGTGATTATTATACTGTAAAGACTTTAGACTATGTTATATTATATATATTATATTTAAAACTTTATTTGGTCAAAATTATTTAAAAAATCTCAATGTACAGTAGAAATTATTGTTTTACTAGTTGACTAAAAATACCTTGTGACTAAAATAATCATTAGTTGCAGGACTAATACTAAGAATGCAAGAATTTCCCTTCACTGAAATCTAGTGTTTCAGGCTGCATATAAAACACAGTATTACTATTGATTAGTGCCATTCGTGGCTTGTGACCTCTAACTCATGTTATAATAAACCCTATTGACTGGACTAAATAATGCATGCTGTAGTAATGAATGAGCCGAGGTTAAGGTTGTGATACTATTATAGGAAATATATAAGAAAATGACGTTTAAAGACACCCCTGTAGGCCTATTTATTATATCAAAATAAAGCCACAAACGTATATGTAATGATTCTGTGTTAATTATAATATGATCAGTAGGATAAATATGATTAATTGATTAATATTTGTCATTGTTTTATTTTGGTATAGAGTTGTGGTGAACCATGATGGTTGGCAGGATAAACTTGTATCCATGGGTAATTTTACAGTCCAAGGATACACCAAGGGCATCGGTTTGCAAATGCTTGGGGCCTCACCACATTTTTGTTTGTGAATTTGGTGAGTTTTCATTAACTAAGTAGTAAACTTAGGCACACTTCTTTGGAAAGAAAGGCCCAGTCAAGTGCGCACAGAGGCTTGCGCATAAAGGTTAGCGGGCTGTGGCTAATGTCTTTCTCTGCCTGGTGAGATTTTCAACACATAAAACGGAGGGGTGCTTTATGTCAGCTCTTCTATCGGGTCTCACGGAAGTGATAGCCTACTGATGGAGATTGCGTAATAATTCATGAATGTATATTACTGTATTTTAATCATATCCATTAAATACTTAACGTCATGTTTGGAGACGTGTGCGTAAAAGCAGTGCGCAAGCAAAGAGTCATAAAGTGTAAGTACGTGGACATTGGGGGATAGATAGTAGTGAGTGACCTCTCCTAAAACGCGAGAGAAACGCGAGGGGAGGGGTTTGGAGTGAGCGCACATCAGGTATTCCTCCAACACTATATAATGCTGGGTGCGAAAAGAGAAAGACAAGCAACATCCTCAAGACGCAAAGGACAAGTCAAATGTAAGTTCCTTTCTTTGCATAGTCTTTGTTTCATCCAGGGAGGTCCAAGTAGCCCCTCTTCTTTCTTCCAGATGGCAACAATGCTGAGATCGTGGACGATGCTGGCAGCTCTGGTCGTGTGTCTGCTGCTGTGTTGGAGCAGCTTTTCAGACGCGTACCCCGCTAAACCCGTAATGCCGAACAATAACGCACCTCCCGAGGAGTGGGCCAAGTACCACGCAGCCGTCAGACACTATGTGAACCTCATCACCAGGCAGAGGTCAGTCTCAGGGCGGCCCGCAACTTTCACAAGTTTATGCATCTACTTTTTATTGTGTGTGTAATTCTGTTCCATCCCATTTTGTGACCATTTGTCATTGAAAAAGTGCTTTAAAATGCACCATTTCTCCACTTTCTTCTTTTCTTTTCTAAATGAAACTAAATAAATAAATAAAATCCGCAAGTCCTGGTTAAACAACTGTTGGTTAACTAATTAAGCCAAAGTCATCTCTGTCATAAATATTTAATTCTATCTTCATTCATGCGTTTTTGATAAAAGTGTTAAAATGCATAACCAAGCTGCTAGTCTCAGCCAAGCAGCTGCAATTCAATCGGCCTGTTCCCTATGGAGCGGCTGCTGTCGTGGAGCACAGCGGCTTTACGCATGAATAACACACGCACACGGACCTGTGCGCTGCTGGAGCGCTGAGCTTGTTCCTGTGTCACAGGTATGGGAAGAGGTCCACTCCAGAGGAGATGGCCTGGCTGATGTTTGGAGCCGACTCTAACCAAGACTCTGAACCACGGTGAGAGACCACAACTGATTTTCTAAACTCTGTGAAATCCAGTGACGCTGTTCTGTACATTCAGTCTGATTAAAAAAGCAAACAAAAACATTTGTTTTCCACCGTCTTTAAACTTTATTTGACTTTGAACTTTTAACTCATTATAGCCTAATTTATAATATTCATATTAAATGTTTGTAATAGCACTCCCCAGTCTCAAATAAAGTGATGAACTGCTTCTTGTTGGCTGGAGTGTCTGCACTGATGTTTATACCACTTGCTGAGAGCTGTGTCTTAATACCCCATTTCTGCTGAGTATTGATTTGCATTTGATTTCACTCTGGGCTTTTACATCTACTGGTTCCTCAGGCCAAGAAATGTAATGGGCAAGAGCACATTGCCATCTCCATTTTATGCAGCTGTCAATGAATTAATTAGTCTTCTTTGTCCATTGGCAGGCCGGAATACAGCGATCAGTGGTAAATCACTTCTAATGGATGAAAAACAAAAATAAACAAGGATCTCCAAAGACAACCTGCACTGGACTATGTAACTCTTTCTCTAATTATTGCATATGCATGCGGTCCCAGCCCCTGTTTCTCTCTCCCTGTGTGTGAGTGTGTGTGTAAAACTGCCTTTGGCCAAAAATGTAAATAATTTATATTAAGTGATTAAACTAGAACTATTTAATTTGAATATTTATGTCAATCTAATAAAGTGTTCAAATTATTTTACAAGTCATTTTAACAAAGTGTCCTTATTATTCTGTGAAATGCTGTGCACATGCGCTTGTGGGCACTAGATGTCCCTGTTGCTCTGTTGTCGTGCGTAAAAGGCTCCGAGCTGCTACATCGACGGTGCTCAACTTGACACAAGGGACCGCGCAGAAGGACGTTCCTCATCGGCGCAGCACTCGGGTGTCTCAGGTCCATGGAGGTGAATGTGGGAGCAGGCGCGCCGTTTTAACCCACGTCTCTCGGTTTGTCCGTGCGCAGTTCCCGTGGGCTGCACGAAGCCTTAATGTGCTGAAATTGTCTGCATAGATTAAACAAGACCTGCCACAACTCGATCGGAGGAGGTACATCCCTGTGTCCGCATCTTACACCGAGCTGGACGAGAGCAGGTGAGCCTTCTGAACTCCACAGAAAGACTTTAGGCTTGCTAATAATGCGCTGCGATAATCACCGGGTTCGAGCAAAGACTCAACAAACGCGGAGTCCCCCTTCGCCCTTCAGGTGGAGTTTGAACAATCTACCACATGGCTCATGTGTGGCTCATGTGTGGCTCATGTGTGGCTCATGTGTGGCTCATGTGCGGCTCATGTGCGGCTCATGTGCGGCTCATGTGTGGCTCCTGTGGCTAACGTGGATTAGCGACAATTTAGGTTTCTGCGTGTGTTTACCTACAGATTAGCGATTCAATTAGATGCCCCACATCGTTTTAATCTCGCCTTAATTGGGCCTAGCATAGCTATCTCGATGGAGAGGCACATGCATACGTTGGTCAAAGCCCTTGCAGTGTTTATATTAGAGTTTATAAATCAGGCAATCGAAAAATGATAATGAAAACAAAGACGAACGTCATGCACCTGTTCACAGGCAGTGCGCATGCGCAGAGTGAGCGGAGCGCCCACAGATGTGAGAGGCGTGATGTCCATATGTGACAGGGTGCTCAGGCGCTGACCAGGGTGCTGATGGGTCTGATACACCGGACATCGCGTCTGTTTAACCACAGCACTATGCAGATCTATTGTTTGTGCACACAAGATCATGAACTTTTTAAAGAAAGGTTGTGCAGAATGAACTTCTCCTTTAACTAGTCTAAGCTACTGTAAAACTGAAAGAGCCTTCTGAACATCAGTCTTCTCATTGCACATTTTTATACCGATATCTTGGTATGGGTCTTTACAGCAATGTTAAAATAAAATGATACGCTGCATTACATTGAAAATATATAAGACTCAATAACTGGTACGTGTAAGACTTAAACTTTGTCACTCGACTTCTAAAAAACCACACTGACTGTACTTTCGAAATACATCAGCAGCACCCCACCTGCTTAAGGCTTATTACACTGCGGTGCTCATTTGCACTGACTGGAACCAAGGTGCTGGGTTACTGCTTTGGAGCCTTCATTCCTGTTGGCTTGATGAAGCAGTAGTGCACTGGCCCCTGGGGTCATTATTGTTGCTGTACGTTTGCACTCATTGACATAAGTCTTAGATGTTATTTCCGTGTTTTACCCCTGGAGTATTTGGCCCAGGAGATGTGCCATAGTGAAAGACGACAGTGATGTGTCTCTCATTTCTGTCATAGCAGTGTTTCTGTGTGAAAGGACACGGAGGAGCAGAGGCTTTAATGAGGCCCCTCCTCCACAGGGTTTGCAGCCTCCTCTCTGAGTGTCTCTCAGCGCCCTGCCTCCGTCCTTTAGCCTCTTGGTGGTTCGTTGCTTGACATTTAATTTTAATTACTATAATTATAGTACGTGTTGGCTGAAGGGAACAGAGGGCCAGGATCACTAGGGCCATCAGGAATTATTAAACGGCTTAAGCTGAAGCCATATTGTGTGATAGGTGTTACTTTACCTGCCACATTTCTTTATTTGTCGAGAAGCTGGCATAGAAGTACCCAAAAAGAGATTAGAATTTACAAGTGTGTGGTTTCTCAAACTGTGTTGCGTGTGTCATTCATTGGTGGTACAAAGGAATTGGTGTATGTAAAAGTTCTGCTTTAAATTCGTGGTTTATTCTGGTTGTGTAGACTTTGGTTTGTACTTGTTACGTCCAATGTTTGGTCACTTTCAGACCTGTAGTAGTGCAGATTAATGATAATAATTAGTCCTATGTAGTGCTTTTCCACACAGAAAGTTGCTTTGCAACTTGGAGCATTCGCTGCACTTTCACCTCTGTATTTGTTAAGGTATTGTTGTTGTAGACATAGCTGCCCTGAGACAAAGTGATGAAAGTAAACCTGCCAATCTGTGCCACTGGCATCTCCAACCACCCCTAATTACTCACACATACTTATACTTAGGTCTTATACAATAACACATTTTAAAGTGCGATATACTGTGGAAATAAATATAAGTAAATTGATGCCACTGACACAAAAGTTTAGTTCTTTGTTTTTGTAATGAGTATTTCAGTGGTTTACGTATATAAACCAAAAAATAACCAGGAGACATACTGGGCTTATTCATACTAGGTTATTTGGTGGCAAGTGTCTTGCCTAAGAACACAATGACAGTATGCAGTAGAGTGCTGCTGCCCCACTGTGGCACCTGGTATTTCCAGTGTTCTCCTTTACTAAATACTAACTAGGCTTAACCCTGCTTAGCTTGTATGGCTGTGGTCTTTGTTTGAAGTAAGAGCCACCAGGACTAAAACATAAGAGATTGTGAGGTGCTACCTGGAAACTCTAAGAAAAACTCTATGACACAGAGCCAAGCATTTTTACTATTTATTTATTTTTTAACCATTTCTGCATCTTCCATATTAAACCTAGCTCTTCCTTTGCCATAAAATTGTACAGCAGTAAAGTGTTCCACCCTGTAACAGAACAAAAGCACCTCCTTACCCACACCTGTGGTCTCTTAATATGCAGCAGGGAGGAGACGCACCTTAGATTTTGGACGCACTGGACCATGACACTGGCAGACTGGCTCTGAACAGGCTCCAATCTGTGCTCTCCTTCAAAAGACCTCAGTGTGTGGTGATTTGTGCATTTGTTTGTACAGATTTGAGTTGTTTGTATGGACCCTGAAGGCAAGACAAAATTAAGAGCTTTGATTCACTCTGTCAAAGTTTGAGAAGGGAAGGAACTGCTTTTTCTAAGGTATTAGAAGAAACAATCAAAGTTTTGTAAGAGAACATTGTCTGCCAATAATTTTTATGTATTATCTGTGTCCGCTGTGGGACGTAAAAACGAATTTACCAACCT
Organism: Scartelaos histophorus; assembly: GCA_000787155.1. Classification (NCBI taxonomy): domain Eukaryota; kingdom Metazoa; phylum Chordata; class Actinopteri; order Gobiiformes; family Gobiidae; genus Scartelaos; species Scartelaos histophorus. Next base: position 15,767 of record KN494837.1, on the reverse strand, counting down.
CATTCAGTGATGTTTTATAGATTCTGTGCAAATTGACCTCTGTTCTGAATTTAACTCATGACTTTTACAAATCCAATTAATTTTTTGACAAGACGGAGCATTAATGTTTGAATAAAAATGAACTTTCTTGACCTTGAGTGCCACAGTATGATTTCTTAGTCTCTCTGGTGGAGGGCTTGGTGTTGGTTCAGATCAAATGGAGCATGTTTTCTGCTCGTTTTAGTCACACTTTTAGTGTTGGCAGCATTTCCAAATCCTAGATTTTCATTTGTCGAGCCACTGATTGATTTCCTGAGTCCAGCTATGCCAATTTTTCAAACTGTGTATAAAACAATCACTCTCCAAAAGCACTGATATTTGCTGACACCATAGCTCCAACAATTGAAAGCCCCATATTTAGCTCCGACTTATTATTATTTTACGCATTTTCCCTTGTTGCCATGGTGAAGCGGCTGGGAACAAGACTGCTCACGCGGTTGTCTTGGATACAACAGTTTTCCCTTGTAAAGTAATGAGAGGTGCTGAACCTGTGGGAGCGTGGGGTTATTTTTAGGCCTGACGCCAGCTCGCATGTGTGGATTAAGACTTGTTTGGTCACTGGTGCGTGCCCGTGTGTGTGTGTGTGTGTGTCTGTGTGTGTCTGTGTGTGTCTGTGTGTGTCTGTGTGTGTGTGTGTGTCCGTCCACTCCTCAGCCTCTAAAGCATTCTCAGTGTGGGAAGAGCTCCAGGCATTTTAACACCGCTTCAGCATTGGCACCTGGACCACTGTTTGTGCCACAGCTCAGGGTCCGGGAGGCGCTCAAAGATTGGCTCCACAAATAGACCTTTTCTCCATGCGCCCTCCTCTCACTCGCAGTGTTTACTGTCGTTTTATCGCCACCTTCAAGGACAACAGCACTTCCTTTAGCGCCGTTGGGGATGCCTGAACCGACCTCATGTGTGCTAACACCATTTGGCACAGAACAGGGCTTTAAGTACTGTTAAAGGTTAGCTACTTTCAGAGCCCAAAGAGGAAAGAAGGATCGATTCAAGGCAAATAAGTCAAAGTCCTCCATGAAGAATATTTGAATTATAAGCTATTTGAACGGAGAAAATGTGTCGCCGGACTACAAATCCATGTTTTGTGCCCCTGTTATTGGGTAAAGCAGCAATTACCCACTCTAGCTAGATTGTAAACGTGGAACTCAACACTAAATCAGTGTTTAAATTGTATTCATGGTCTTTTAATAGCATACTTTTTTGACCAATGTTAGTTTAAAGTGCTATATGACATCACTCTATACTTAATTTAATTAATTTTTTTCCACACACAAACCCCTGGAAGCTGGGTCGGAGTTTGAAGTGTGGGTACCTGTCAGTCCAATCACACTGTTAATCATACCTCCAGACCCCACCCCTCCTCACTCTCCCCTTTAGTCCTCAAGACCCCACAACTTCTTCCCCCTCACTCTTCCCTTTAGACCCCCAAATCCCCCCTCTTCCTCCCCTTTAGTCCTCTTGGCACTGCCCAGTTTACCAGTTCTGTTTGAAATGTGGTTGTGGGTGGAGTTTAAGCATTTAGTACCACTTTAACGTTGAAGTCTGTCGAATGTCGTCCTCCTATCTCCAGAGCGGCCCTTTTCACCAGCTGCTTGCTTGTTCTAAGCAGAGGGTGGCAGTAATAGCAGGTCTGTGCGTCTAATGCTGCTGCAGCTGGGCTTTTGAGATGTCCTCTTTAAGACTCTCTGAGAGCTCTGCCACTTCCTCCACTATTCAGAGACATTCAGCGTACATCAGAGCAGACACCGGCTGACCCAAAACCTTCACTAAGTTGTAGTTTCAGTCACAGATAAAAATGCATTAAGCTAGAGATGGTGTTGGTGGGTTTGTCTGTAGTAGTAACAAGAGTAGTAAGACTGGGAGGTTAAAGTAGGACGACACTGAAATTTTCCTTATGTGAGATTTGTGAGATTGATTCCTGGCAATTGGCTGAATGTCCTCCTCACTCTTTGCCCCCATTTCTTACTAGTCTGTCCTATAAATTAAAGTCTAAGTCCACTTACTGAACTGCAGAGGCTGCACTAGCGCAGCCTAGAGTAATGAAGGTGCTGGGGTTTATTGAGGATTTAGATTAGAGTGAACCCATTTAGGTTTAAACAAACTGGATAGGGAAATTAGAGGCTCATTGTACTTTCTGTTTGGATAACCAAAATATAAAAAATAAGTATAACAAATTTATGGGTCATCATACCTGATGTTTTTGTAATTAACAATAAATCAGCATTAAAATTGTTTAACATCAAAAGCTATATTTCATTTTTATTTTGTTTACCTCATATCTGGGGACAAAGATAGGGTAAGTTTATGAGAAAGAAATCAAAATCTTACATACAATTCCTTTAAGAGCTTTGGGTTACCATACCGAGCCTAAAATATATTTTCATAGTTCATATGCATCCACAATTTGATGTTCTTATGGGTTGTATCTGTAAATATAGCAGAAAAGGCCACCCATGACGATGTCTACTCCACCATAATTAGCTCTCAAATAAATGGTTACTACAACAACAGCAGCTCACAAGTGCAAAGGTCACTCCTCCTCCTCCGCCCCCCGCTGTGCCAGGCCAGCTCCGTCTCTCTGAGCTCAGTGCAATCGGCTTTCAGCTCCTAAACTCTGTGTGGCCATGCACACTTTAACAGGCTCGCTTAGCTCCCAGGGTAAACACGGGATGTGCTGGATAAGCTGGAGGTTAGGTATGCAGCATTAAGGAGACCCGTAGTAGACCTGGACTATGTTTTGATGACACTGACAGCAGCAGGTATCTACACATCCTAACAATGTCCAGCTTCACTTTTCAACCATAAAGGATCTTGCATAACTCTATAATCAGAGGGAGAATTATCACCTTCTCAAAACTGTAGCCCACACTCTGTAATTAATACACTGAGAAAGAGCTCTTAAATGTGGCAGTGTTCCATGTGAGTCACAGGACTCAGGTGGAGATGTTTTAAATATTAGCTGGCAGCTCGTTGGGTTTAGAGAATGATTGATCGCATGAGCCAATGGAGAATCTGAAATATTAATTGATTATTAAACAAAAGTCTGAAGTCTTAAATCTTGGAGAATGGCTTTATGTCCAATAAAACATTTGTCCTGGCTCTTTTTTGAATTTACACTCAGGTGTTCATCAACATTTCATCCGAATGGGATATGGAATAGGGATATTATTCAACTGTGCTCAGTCATGCTAGAAGACTTGTTTTACCCACACCTCACCTGCAATATAAATATGTGGCATGTTACCAAGTCTTTAGAAGCACTGTCAGCATCCACTAAAAGGCCTATCTCCTGGTCAGTATAAAGTAAGAAAAAAAACCCCTGAACATTACTTGGAAATACTCATATATTTCCTGTAGCTTGAGAAGCTTTTAAAATACTGAGGACAGCACTATGTGACATCTGACGTCAGCTCACATCACTGAGAGGAGACCTGTATAAACTGGTCATGTTCACCTGTGTGACGAGGAGCGTCACATTACTTGGTTCTGGACGTGTACATCACACATGGATATCACCATGGCAACCGTGCAGTAGCATCCCCAGATAGCGTCAGCGGCATGTCTTCCTGCTGTGCTCGTCTCTTTCTCACCATTGTTCTTTCTTGTTCTCCGCCCTGATTTCCCACTCTCCATAACAAAACTCTGTGGCCAATGCATCCTCTTATGTTCTATCTCTGATTGCTGGTCAGTGCGTATGGATTAACACACTTTTGGATCTCTGGACAACAGACAACAGCTTTATCTTCAGCTTTTTTTCTGCTGCCTAGTGCTTTTCCTTGCTGCATAATGTTAAGTGGATCAACAATCAGCAGAGATCCTGGCTAAGCTAATGTTAGCTGGCCTGCCCACTCACGGCAGGCACTGGTTCCAACTGTTGCCGTCTCCACGGACATGACAAATGACTGTTTACACGTCACCACAGCAACCCACTGTTCTATTTATAGCCAATAATAAAGTTAGAAACCCATTGTCATGTGTCTGGAGGCATGTTTACACAAATGAGTAATGAACTGTGCTCCCCCGCGGCTCAGAAAAGATATGTCTGTTATGACTAGATTATGACCTGCCTTATCATCATAAAACAAAATCTGTGCCGGTTAAAGTACTGATAAATGTTATTTCCCAAACAGGAAACATGATCTAAATGAATGACTTTGTAGAGGTAATGTGGGATATTCTGTAAATTAACTTTGAGTCGGATATTACAACTACTGTACAGACTAATACTACTAAATATCATATACTGTAAAACCTTTGACGTGTATTCCATAGGTTTCCTTCTTGCTCCATCATTGCATTGACTTGGCGTGGCATTTGCATTTGTATTCTTTGGCAATACTTCATTTGTACACAGTGTATTGAACGTTCTCTTCTGTGTGCTCTCTCCCATTTGTATACAATATATTGAACCTTCCTTCTTCTGTGTGCTCTCTCATTCCAGTTGACCTATCAGGCTTTCTGGACGATATCGAGAGAAGCTCATTTTGAAGATGCCTGTGGCCACTTCCAGCTCCGACTCCGGTAAGTGCTCTCCATCCGGCTCTGCCGTCTGTGAGGGAGGAGGAGATGGAGCAGGAGGAGAGGTGGGGACAGAGTAAGGATGAGAGGGCTGGAGAGGAGAGGCAAGGATAGGGGAAGGAGAGAGATGGGGAGGAGTGCGAGAGGCAGGATGAGGAGATCGAGGAGGAGCCATCGGAGGAAGGGAAGAGAATGAGAGCAGAGACAGAGAGGAAGAGGAGGAAGACAAAGCAAGAGGAGGAAAGGAGGGAGGAGAGGCAACTGTAGAGGCACAAGGAGGAACAGTAGGATCAGGAGGAGGAGCAGAATGCTGCATGCTCGTCACAGCCATGTATCTCATCTGCCCAGTTCTAATGTGACTTAATGAGCCACTAATGGAGCGCTTAAACTCCCGCACTAGATCAGTCACGGCCCAAAGGGTCGACTCAAACCATCGCCGCCTGGATGTCTTTTCATCTACACTACCAAATGAACAGGGACGTCACCAAAAGAGACACAAAGTAATGAGGATTTGATCAGGCTCATCGTGTGACGTCACAGAGCTGGGATTAAATATGGGCCATAAAGAGATTATGTAAAATCATATATTTGACTTCTGAAATAACAATGTTAACATAATAGAATTGGCTAAACCCAGTGACGACAATAAACCTTTTATGACCCCACACAATCTTTTGGAACCCTCTGACAGACTATTGGTGCTTCACATCCCAGTGCCAAAATGTTACTACATATTTTCAACTAAATTCAAATTGTAATGTAAAAAATAACTTTTCTGCGTGGATGTAAACACAACCCATGTTGGAGGAATACTCTGCAATTTGACGAAAATGGCCAGACCTCCATTTTACTGTCTCTTACGTTTGTTGTGATGCATTGTCATTATGTTCAACATATGCTACATTTAATTCGGAGCTTTGTAATAGTACCTAAAAGATGGATGAGTATTTTTGGTGACACATTGTGACAAAAGGCATACATTTATATTTGTTACACAGTGTTTATTAATTAGTTGTGGAGTTAATTAGTTGTGGTAATATAAAGCATGAGATGCTCTGGTCTCAGTTGGTTGAACATTGGTTATATGTTGGAAGTATTGCTTTGTGTTCTGTTTTGGGAGGAGAGAGGGAACAGTTGTGTGGGGAGCCTGTGGTAATGGGCCTTTAGTCAGTCCTGATTTGTACACTTAAGCTGAGGGCTGCAGGCTCAGTGAATGGCATCTGGACTAACACACAGTGAACTCCTCTGTCTACAGTGCAGCTGTGTTAAAAACAGCTTTTTGACCAAGGCTATTATTACTTTAGTTTAGAAAAGGTCCCAAAATATCAACCTTCTTCAGAGTCATTCGTCAGAGCATGTCATCAACCTCAAACATTTCCTTTTTCAGTGAAATTCCTCAAGTTGTAAGAGAGTTTGTTTTTTCCGCTAGCAACAGTAACTCAGATATGATAGAAACTTTGCACATTTTTACCAAAGAGGAGTCGATTTTAACTTTTTTTTTTTTTTTTTAGTAGGAATTAATGTGAAACTTCAACAAGCTTCAAATCCACTGAAGGTACATAGTATTTTTCTTTCTTTTGCCTAGACACTAATTCACTAAAGAACAAACATCATTTCATCATCAGACTATATAATCAGACCATTAACAATGGTTGTTGCTGACACTGCAAATCACCTAACTAATGCTGGCGATACAGCGTGCGCTTTTGTGTGATATTAACAGGCATTTGACTCATATTCTAAATGGAAGGAGTTTAATAGAGCTACCTGAAGCCTAATAAAAATCTCCATATCCAAAATGGGATCAGTGTAATGAAGTCAGAGGCTCTGTTTTTATCTACTCCCCCAGTCCGGTCTCTGCGGATAAAAGCACCGGCCGTATCTCACTGTGTTATATTTGACTACGCTGGATATTACTCATCTCTTCTCACAAACCATTACTCCTGGGCTTTGCAGGCATATTTAATAACTTCCTCTTTCGCTTGTGTCTGTAGCTGTACGTTCAGGGCTCTGTTCATTTGTCCCTGTGTGTATGGTGTCCATGAAGCAGTCTCATCTCTCACTGTTCCCACGCGGTCCTCCCCAAAGGGAAGCCTGTAGCCATGAAAACCACTGCCTCCTCCCCCTGCCCCTCCTCCCATCTCCGCACACCAGCCCCACTCCGCCGGGCTTCATTCACGAGGAGGACGGAGCGGCGTATGTGCACGTTCAGGTCAGGAGCGTGGGGAGGAAGGAGGAAGACGG
>JACN01132072.1:0-16800 GCA_000787155.1 Scartelaos histophorus | reverse complement strand
CAAGACTTAAAACACTCCACTGTGGAGGCTGTACGGACATGGAGGGACAGAGTGTCCAGAGCTTTGGGCCGACCACAGAGAAGGTCCTGCCACCCCTGGATTTAATTCTCATAGCTTTTGAAGCTCTGAAGGAAGCTTGCATTGCTCATGGTGATCTGAAACCTGACAAAATTATGTCGGTCAATCACAACAAGCAGCTATTTAAAGTAAAATTGATCAACTTTGGCTGTGGAGGCCTTTTCTCAGAACTACAACAGGGCATGGATTTGATGTGTGATGGATATCATGCTCCTGAGGTGGTCCTGGGTGCTCCCCTATCGGAGACCCTGGAGGTGTGGACCCTGGGTTGTTGTTTGGGAGAGGGCCTCTTAGGCTGCCAGCTGTTCTCCAACATTTCCAACTATGACCAACTGAGGACCATCATCCATCTCCTTGGAAAACCCAGCAATGAGATGCTGCAGAGAAGTGTCTACGCTGATAAATACTTTCTCCAGACAAGCTGCCAGTGGAGATTCAAAAGCCCCATTGCATACTAGGCCACAAACTGGAAGAAACCTGAGGTCTCCGAGTGTGAGCTGGACCAGTTTTCAGATCTGGAGGAAGCCATAATGTTGCAGGCTGAAGCCAAGAATGAAGATGCCGCCTTGGACAGGGATTGATTTTCTTAAAAATCTTCTCCAGATTGACCCTGAGAGGAGGCTGACTGTCGGCCCAGCACTGAGGCACCCCTTCCTAACATTGGAGCACCTGATCAACAGTGACAGTAAATATGTGCAAGGTGCCTGTGATCTGATGGCAGTAACCCTGAAGACATCCACACCTGCCCCTGTGGAAAATATAGCGAAAGGAACACATAGTCCTCTGGAGCTTTACTCAACAGGCCAGGGTCTTCTCTGGCCGTTGAAGATGTGAGCTCTCCCCCTGAGGACCACCACAACATATCCTCTAAACACAAGGGATCAGAGGAACCTAACTGGTCCTACAGCCATTTGACTGACTGTTTTATGGAAAATAATGACGTCTCCATCATTCGACCCTTGCTTGTAAATTATATTTTTGCTTACAGACCCTATTCTGTTACTGCATTTTTGGGGATAACATGGTTTAAATTGTTCAGACTTTTGTCTGTTCTTATTTTACTTTGCTTATTCTATTTCAAAGTGTATTATCTAACATTTCTGGTTTGTGTGGATGGTGATGTTAATGCTTTCCTTGCAATGTTTCACAGTATGTCATTAAAGATATCTATCTTGCATTTATTCAATTACAGCTGTTTTATTACCCAAATATACAGTGTTTCATCCCTACTGCCCATAGAGTGAGCTTGTCTCTTCTTTACAGATCTGACCTGTAAGTTGGCCTGGTCCAAACAACAATAACATTTCCATGGAGACAAATCATAGATAAAGAAATGGACTTAGGGAAAACAGCTGGTGTGTCTACTATTAATGTTCATATTTTGATTCAAGGACAAAATAGCTAAATAAAAAACAGGACCATGTAGAGTTAATATGCAGATTTAAAGACCATAAACTGAAATGTTGCTCTCACAGTTTCACTCAAAGTTCAGCAGTTTGGCAACATTGTGGCAGCACTGCCATTAATGAGAGTTGTGCACCAATGGAGGAACTGAAAAAGGAGTTGAAATGTTTTACCCTGATACTTTGCAGGGCAACAGTTTACATCCATCCCAAACATGAAAGACCTTACAGACTTCTGTGGCTGTGCTCATATTGTGATGCTCCAGCGTTTGTTGTGATGTGAAACCTAAGAATAAGGTCTGCCCTGAACCTCTCCAAAGTCAACAGTCTCAAATGGAAATGTGTGTGTGTGCAAGCCGGCCTCTGGCTCTGACCTCGTCTTGGATTTCTTTGGTTTGCATTTACTTTACAAAACAATGAGCTCCAAATCCACAAACAAAAGTTACACACTAAGACAAGATCAGAATATCATTTACCAATACTCATTAAAAAGTGTAATTTTAGGATAATGAGTTTTTGTGGGTATCATTCAACACCATTTTTTTTTTTTTTTTTTAGATATGCATGCATTGCTATTACAAAAATCTTAGTTACAGCATTAAGAATATGAGACGCGCCATGGCTAAAAAAGACAGAAATGCTCCATAATGTAAATTAATAGTTTCTCTTTAAGGTAATCACACTTGAATAGAATCTTGACAGGTCATTTGAATACTGTCTCTATAACAGACATACTGTTGAACATCCACTACTCCATAGAAGTGCATTATAGAAAACCACAGCATGATGTCACTGCAAAATAGTAGTCAGTCAGTAGAGCAGTTCACACATAGAGAAGGACAAATGAATGAATAAAAACACATGATCACAGTTTGATAGTCTGGATATTCAGAACTTGTTTTTAGAATAATGAAACCCTCTTTGTGGTTTTGTTTGAGCTGTTTCACTAAAATAATGGAATATTGTGTGAAAGTGATTGAAAATTACAATAACAAGTCTAACAAGTTAAATTGACTACCTCCTAAACCCCTGAGAGTGATGTGAAACAGTGCCATGTGAAACCTCTGCTAAGTGCATCTGTTCACACCCACACATATGAGCCAGCATCCTCTGCTTTATAGACCTGTGCTTTGGTCTGTTGTTACAATTGTTTCTAAAACCCTGTAACTTGCAAAACAGAGAGTTTGTTTTCATCTCTGTAAAAGTCAAGTGACCCACAGCATATGAAACAGTATCATGAAGAGAAATTATGTAATCTCATAGAGCTTTATAGAACCATTTTGCTGGAATGGACAATAGTGGTTTATGGCCCTAGCTGCTCAGAGCTACTCACGTCCAATCCTCCCCTGTGACTCCATTTGCGCCTATAGTGCATCAGATGAAACACGGGCTCTACAAAGCACAAGACTCTTTCATGAGAACTTAGCGTTCATTTGCCAGTGGTGGAGACAATGTGCGGATGTGGAGTGACGCCAACATTTCACTTGTGACCATTATAATCCTGTTTAAATACCCTCACCTCTTTCCTCTGTTGAATCAGCAGCACCTGGACTCTGCGCTAATGGAGAGGATTTGTGGATGGCAAACAGACCTGTGTGCCTCTGTGTGCTGTACCTGAGCCAAAGTGAAGCCAGAATCCTTTGGCCCGATCTGGTCCAGTCTGGCACCTTCTGGACCAGAGTTTGGTGAGTGCTCTAGGGTCCTGGCATGGACTGACCACAGCATCTGAGCAACATACAAAACACTGGCATGTCCAACTCATGTCAGCATTTAGGAACTCAATACAAAACATTACCCATGACAAATCCAAATGTTTACATATTTAATATTAGTCAAAACTAAGAGTTCAAAATTAGATATATATATTTTTTAAATTACAACTTCAGATCATCTCGCAACCTCCAGCTCATGCTCAATCCCTTAGGCGTCCCAACCTATGCATGGCTTTACACAAGCTAAACACAGTTTAGAAGTACAACTAAAAATAGTTACAGCTCAGATCAAGTGTCCTCTTCTCCATCTGCAACCTGCGGCATCAATGCGCCGTGCCGCTTTTTCTAGATCTGGATTTTACACAAATTATTCTGTTTCTCAATATCAGATGTTCATGCCAACAGGATGATTATCAGTGGATAAACACAATTCATGATTTATTATTTTTATAACAGAAATTACTCAGCTGATGTCTGAGTGCCCATGGTGCAGAGCTAACAGGCAGCTGTCACTCAGTGCGTCCACACTTGCACATTCGGAGCACATCCACAAACAGAAGCTTTTCCATCTGTTGTGTCAGTCTGGATCTGTGAACAGAAGCCAGGCGCCCGTCACTCATATCCAATCTCTATGTGAGGCATGTACATGACATATCAATGTTTCACACTATCTATTATATTTACATTATACATGCACAGACTCTCTTAGCACACACGCAAACCCTCATTCACCAAATATCTCCTGCTGTTGCAATCGGAAGCAAAAATATTCCTTCAATAGTAATCAAAGCTTGACACGAATTGGTCAATGCCAGTTTTGACGAGAGACACTTTACTCTCACTGGAGTAAATTCACTGGGGTCTATTCAGTATATGTCTGACTAGTAAATGCATGATTGGTTGTATCTGAAAAGTTATCATAAAGCCCTGTATGTCAGGAAGGAGTCAGCTATATTCCCAAAGCTCGGTACCACGTTTGAACAAAGCATTCCATTTCCCCACATTTGAGAGCAAAGATTCTCGATTAAAGGGGTCCAACGGTAAAAAATAAATGTTAAGAGTCTTAAAGTAGGGTTATGGTTCAAGATGGGGCCATGGTTGTTGGTAAGTTAAAGATCCCTTTGTGCAGTAATTGTTTGGGTAAGGGTATTGTTTTCAGGTTAGGAGGCTGTGTTAAAGGTTGCATAGGTTTATCTTATGGCTCTGGTTGTGAGATTATAGTTAAGATGTGGGCCAAGTTGGGGGGTGGGGTGAAGTCAACATTTACTTTCTACCAAAACATAACAAAGCTTAACAAAATAAAACAACAATAACTTCAACTAAATAATTATATTTTCTCACCTCGCCCATACCTTGTTCCATATAGAGTTTATGATGACAACAGTCTGGGTTAGCTGAGAATGGTGATGCTACTGCAGCTCATGCTATAGCTCCAAATGTCAATAACCTGAGTGGAGTCCCTGAGCAGTTCTACGAGCGGCGTTCAGAGGGGAGCAAGATGGCCCCATGTTTTAAAGGTTACTCTATGTGGCATTTGCTTTATATAATAAGAGAAAGGCTAAATGCATGAAGAGAAGTGAAATTAATTTTAAGGAGACATTTTAAATAACTCACATTGCTGAATTGGTTTCTTAAGATAGATCTCGACATGGCTAGTTTTTAACCAGCTTGAAGAGGGCATTCATAACACAATATAAGGGCATCTGTTTGTATAAGAGTGGTTAAGGAGGTAAAAAGTTGACCCATAAATGTAATTATGTTATTTCAACACCAACTGCCCTTCATTTTGCCACATGATAAGATATATTTCTATTATACAGCATTATAATTATTCAAAAATTGCAAATACCTTGTCAAGAATCACTGCACAAATTAGATTTTGGGTTTGAGACAAAGGGTAGGATTAAGCTCACTTATCTCCATGATAAGCAACAATGAAACGATGGCTAAATACTGATCAGATCTAGAGAGAGGGATAACCAATAATACTTGTTTTTTTATGGATTTTTAAGTAGTAAACACATCCATAATGGAATAAATGCAAAATAGAGTAGTTTAATAATAATACTGTGCAATATTCCAGGCAGAACCATAGAGACGAGCAGGTGGTGGACTCTACCAGAAAAGTTACAGTGGGTCTTTAAAGCCTCAACAACGCACAAACAAAGAATGAATACATGATCAATTAATGATTACCGATAATTCAGGCTTAGTAACTACTTCATTGACGCTCAGTAAAGGCATGTGCATGAATTGTCACATCAGACATATAGACTGCGAGAGATGTAACCAATGCCACGCACCTGATTTCCTTTTGTGCCAAGTTCTCAGCCTCACACTTTTACAGAGCTGTCACAGATAGTTAGTCCTTGGCACACTCCGGTGTTGTTGACGTTCAGGCGGTCTTCAGGTTCGGGGTCTCATGCAGAACAGATGCTCTGATTGGGCAGGTGCAGCTGTGTGTACCGGTGGAATCAAGCCAAGACCTGGTACAAGGCAATTATTCTGTAGTAGAAGAACATGTACTGCTTGTTCAGTGTCATTATCTACAGAAAGGAGGCACTATTAACTTTACCACGTTCTGTTTCACATTAAATATTTACTATTTGCCCAGCTGATTACTCCATATTTGCGTAGACACTGCTCATCTAAAAAAGGTAGAACATGCATTAGTATTAGTAATATTTTTACCCTTCGTGATACCTGTAGATGTTGTTTTGGGCAGGGTTCATGATGAGACCAGAGGAGAGACATGGTTGGAGGAAAATATAGACAAAATTGGTGAAGATCACATCCAGCACTGCTTTTCCACTGTTTAAAATGGGTTTGTTTGCCAATACCCAGAGGAGGCACCAGTGGGGTGGGGGTTTAGGGATGACCAATGCACCCCACAGGGTAAGCTTGTTTTATTTAATTATTTGTGTTTGTGTGGATGCAAGTATTTATTTATTTTAACTTTCCTTAGTTTCTCCTGAATTTCCAAAATGAGAGGTTTATAAATTTAATAAATAAGCCTGAAATTTATAGATGCAAGGTTTGGGATGAGGGGGTATATGAGAGAAAAGGTGGAGGTTAGGGGGTATATATATGAGAAAGGATGGAGGTTAGGGGTTATCTGTGAGTAGGGGGAGGTGATCGGGTAGACGTGAGGAGTGGGATTCCTCAGACCCAGCAGAGCGTTGATGTGTCTTGTCTCCAGCTGAGAGCACAGAGATAGAGGGCAGTCCGCAGAGGCAGGGGGGCAAGCTCACATCTTTACACCCCCTGCAGGCGGGGAGGGCTGTGTGCGAGTGAAGGCTCAGACCAGGGAGACGGCACAAGGACGGATTAGGCGATGACCGCTGGGATAATAATTGCTATCATTATTTCTATTTGCTCGCTGCTGCTGGCTTTTGTTGGAGACACTATAGCGGGGATTTGGGTGAGATGTAATTCTCCAAGCAGACTAAATCACAAATGAAGAGTCTCCCATGCTCCCGCAGAGAACATTTCAACAGAGTGAAGAAAATACAATCTCTCTACGGCGGATTAGCGCTCTCCCATGCCCCATTGGCTTCAGGATGAGTGTAATTGTCTTCAAAATATGTCATTATTATGGGATATAATACTCATGTCTGACGCAGAATTTGAAGTAAAATGTGAGACTACTACGGGCAAAGTATTGGACTATGGCTTTGGTAAAACACCCACATTCACTCACACAGTCATACACCAGTATAAACAGACACTGGGTGACACTAGTGTCTTGACCAAGGACACAATGTCATCTGTAAGAGCAGGACTGAACCATCAACTTTCAGATCATTGAACACTCTGCCAACTGAGATACTCCCACCTTTCATTTGGTGGTATTTAGAATACAGTTACTTTCTTTAAATGAAAATAATACATATTTGTTCACACATTTTGGTTCAAACTACACAGTATCATGCCGGCCAATAGTGTATGGGTATTTTGTAAGGTTCAATCAGAGTGTTGTATTCAGAATACAATGCTCTGATTGAACCTTACAAAATACATTGTAATGCAGTTATTCTGTATACATTTACAAATATTCTTCCTTTCACTGGTGGTAATCTTTAAACAGAATACTTCAAAACACTGACATATAGAATATAAAATCTCAGCCAATATCTGAATCAAAGTGTGGTTCAGTTGTGTCGGACAGCTCTATAATTAGTTGTGTGTTGCCTATTGATGTGACATTTCTGTTTTTTCACCAGTGACTAACAGCATAGTGAATAAATGATTTCCACTTTGAGCGAGTGTGTGTATGTTGAGACTAGCCATTATTAAAACATGCAGATTACACATCCTGAACAGTCCTTCCACGGCGCACATTAAAGATTCATACGGCGCATGGAGCAGAGGGCTCGGCCGAGGGATTAGCAGCTGATGTAACTCCAGACCCTCCTTTTTAACACAACCCACAATGTACATTATAGCATCAATAAGTCAGGAATATGAGGAAAATCTGAGGAAACTGCTCTGCTCACTCTTAGATCTGTCATGAGAAGGTCAGGGCAAGTGTTACTAGGTTATTTACAATTACATAGATTAAATAAGAATGTATCCATAGACTGTATATATAAATGGTCATAACTGGCTCAAATATGACTCCAATTGACTTTACATTGAAAAATTGTCTCCTTTCTCTGTAACTTTCTACATCATGGTCCTGGTGCATTTAGTTTTAATATTTTGTCATTCCTATAATTGCTAGATCTGTGAGCTTAGTCCACTTCTTTATAGTGTCCATGGATGTAGTACACTCAAAAAAATAAATTAAATATAGATTTTAAATGAAGTTTAATATGTAAACTCAACTTTTATGAGTTTTTAACCATGCATTTAAGTTGTATTTTTGATTGATTCATGCATTTTTTTAGTAATCCAGTATTTTTCAGAGCTTGAGTGCTCAGAAACATTTTCTCTTACCCATTATTCCCGCCCACTGTTCTGTACTTGGTTCTGATTATTCCAAAAACTCAAACACAGATGGTAAATGAATGGATAAAAAATGTCACATAGAATTTTTTTCAACAACTAAAACAAGTAATTGAAAACGCTGCTGAAATGAAATGCCGCTGTGAAGAGGCGGGGATTCGCTGCAGTTTTGTTTCTACTGTATTATTAGGGCATTTTTGATGTTGTTTGATGGTGTTGCAGTTTACATCAAGCAAAATAAAAACTAAATCTGGATCTGCGTTCGTTACGGTTACAAAATACCCCCAAAAAGCATAATATCTCCACAATATTCATTCAGACTGTAGTGAGCCCCAAATAACAGGAGACAAATTTCTGACATTGAATTTCGCTGAAACTGAGAATTACTTTTCCCTGAGCACTTTTCTGTAGCACATCGAGTCTGCTTGTGAAGAACAGAACTGAGCCACATTTAGCTGCCTTCGCCGTCTCTGCGCCTGGTGTATTCTCAGACTGCAGATTACTGGGTGTAAAGCTGTGAATTATGTAGGTGCATCTTAAATTACACTCTTCCGACTCACAAGCTGTTGGGCAGGTCTGTGTGCTCGATTCAGGTGTACGATTAGAATAACTGAGTGTTTTGAGCAGCCTTCAGAGTATTGGTGGATTGGTTTGTTGCAGAAAGTGAACAAAATAGTATTCTCATCCATCTCCATCATGCTGAATGAGAAGCAAGGGGCCAGTAGAGCAGAGGTGCGCTTTATGCTTTATGTTAGGATGAAGCCCTCAGACTGACCAGACCTGTCCCAGTGTCAGCTCACCACCACAAAGCTACTATAAATTAATCTTCTGTCAGTCAAATAGCATCTATCAGAATCTAGTGCTGTTTTGTGGAAATACAACTTTGCCAAGGGACTTTAAAGATGCACCGTGCAACTTTTTGGTTGGGGTCCATCACATCCTTTTCTATGGATATCTCATTGCTCTGCTTCAAATGTTCCACATATGAAATTAAACTGATCTAGCTTAGATTTATTCAATTACAGGTCGTTTAAAGCTAAAAAAGTACCTAGAAAGCAGGTGCGAGCGGGGTTGCCTCTCCGCAGATCTGACCTGTACCTTCTGGTTTGGTCTCCGTGAAGAAAGAAAGGTTTAATGCCCTACTATGAAACATTCCAGACAAAGCAATAACCAGAAATGTTACACAATATGCCTTTAAGTAGATTTTCATGTGTGATATGTGTTTTAAGTCTCGTCTTAAGACTCACTTTTATTCTCTAGCTTTTAACACCGCATGAGTTGTGTGGTCCTCTGTCTTTTATTTTCTAGCTTTTAACACCGCATGAGTTGTGTGGTCCTCTGTGTCTTTTATTTATTTCATTTTATTTTTTTTAATGTATTTTATGTTTTTTTTATTTATTTATTACTGTCTTATGGCTTTGCTCTTATTTGAGTTTACTGGTTTATTGTTTTAGGACTATTTATTTTATTATTATATTATTATTGTTGCTTTTAGTCTGTATTTGTGCAGCACTTTGGAAACTGTTGTTTATGAAATGTGCTATATAAACAAAGTGGATTGATCGATTGATATTTTTTAGTTTTACTTGAGTAGATTTTTTGCCTATGTATCTGTTATCTACGCCTTTCTCCACTATTGCTCACAAGACATTTAGCTTTTAATTGTAATCCTGCAGTATTGTCACCATTATGGCGCGCACCTCTGTGGTACCTGAACGCCTCATGTTCACATGAAGCCACCCTGCAGAAGCCACCTTGATAGTTAATTGCATTCAAGAGCTAATCAGTGTGATTCTTTGTCTGTGTGGTTGAAGCTGATCGAAGCACAGAGGAGAGTTGTGCTGTTGCGCAAAGCCTCCAGAGCCCCGAGAGCCGAGTCAAATGAAAGGAACAGATGGACAGGAGCACACTACCTCTTTTTGAAAAATGCTTTATCAATCCTACTGAGACCAAGCAAAGAGATTGTGTTTGGCAAAAATGTTTTCACGCAGGATTCTATTAAGCTCACATCATTAATCACATCAAAGTGTTACTCGGTGATAAAATACTGTCTGATGTGTGACAGTGTTTCCAACTAATACAAAGTGTGAGTGCACTGAGATTATAACCTCCAAACATGGAGTCGAGATGCACGAATACAGATAATGGAGAGGAGTGAACCTTCAAAACAACACACACAGAGCCATGGGTGTTGGACGTCCAGTCATTTGAAGGACAATACACTGAGCTGCATTCATTTCATGGAGACTGATTCTAACCTTTAAACATATGCAGCTCTAGCTATGTGCATCTCATTTAGTATTTTGGAGATGAAGACAGACTAATAACAATGAATTACTCAACATGTGTAAATGAAACAAAACACAAATCAAAAGTGTAACCTCCACCTGCTGCTGTATGAGTGTGTGCACAGATTTTAGTCCCCAGCAGCATGATTAATACCTCCCCGTCCACCGAGCATCATTGTGACAGAGAACACAACACATAAACCCGTATTTATGAAGAATTATTTGTAGTTATGATTTTCTAAAGGGAAGTTTAATTAGCAACTCTGTACTCTTTGTAGGCCATTCAAAAATATTTAATCTATTTATTTATATAAAGTTGTGCAAGGACTTACAGAAAGTGGATATTTTGTGTGACTGGAAGCTTGATCATTATAACTTCTTCTAGGTTCACAGTACAATGGCGCAATGAATATTAAAATCATTCAGAGGACTAAGCAACCTTGTGGGCATCTGGAGATTCAACAGATGACAAACAAACAAAAACCTGGAAACAGACTGTGAAAGGAGTAAAATAAAACAGTACTATTGAAAGAAAAGAAACCAGGACGGTGAGGCTGCGGAGTGAGTCGAAGGATGGAGCTTATCACTTACATGGTACAGACGTGTGCTTTGGAGTGTGGGGTTAGACAGAGAAATCTATACCGTAAATCATCCTTTTCCACAGGCAGAAGCTGAAAGGTGATGATGATATTTCAGATACAGACAAGGGTTTAAATATAGTGCTGTGTGGCTTCGACCCATGTCTGGCTCAACCACACAGACTCAACATGCCCACGGAGCTCCAGGTTCATTTTACTGCCAAGCAGAACATGCCCAGATCAGCACAAGCACATAAGCAGGATCCTGGACACGCTCTGCCCTTGATTGAGAAGACACAGAAACTTCTTCAATACTTCACAAGGATGTAAGTCTGGTCATTGGTCAATCTCCATGAGTTCAGGGAGTGACTGCAAGGAGAATTAGCCACTCTGAAGCAACCATGGTCCATCTATTTCAAAACAAGTGGGCCTGCTTATACTAGAAAAATGTGAAGCACTAAACTGTTAATCTGAGATGAGAGAAATGTAATTATATTCAGAATAATGAGTGACCAATGAGCACCTTCGTTTCACATACATCAATGAAAAGTAACAAATCGGTTTGGATGATCATGTTTGGTTCTGTCTTGACACAACAGAGAGCCTGGTGGCCAGAGTAAGATCTCTCTATGAAAAATACACAGATATTATTATGGATTTGTCAGGCAACTTCTGCTCCCAAAGGCAAGAGCCTCTCAAGTCAAAAATAAGAGCTTAAGGATTCTACAACATTGTGAAAAAAATATTTCCAGATTTCCATATTGATTCATTCCAGCCATCACTGATTGCAGTTGATTGGTGAATAATGTTTTGACTGCGTACAAACTCATGTCATGTCCAAGCACACAACCTGAAAACTGAAAACATGAGCAAATACGATACAGCAGCTCCCTGAGGCTGTTGGGGTGTTGTTGCTTTTTTGTTTTTGCTTTTTAAACACTCAATGTTTGAATCCCACCCCTGGCATTATATTTGTAAAGTCGTTCGATCCATTGGCCCTCAGGTTGATGATTCAGTCTCAACTGCCACAGATGAATACTGTTACTGTTGTTGTGTCTTCGGGCAGAACACTTAACCCACCTTGCTCTCAGTGTCTGTGTACACTGGTATAAGAATGGTTCCTGGATGTAAAGCGCTGCCTTTTAGGATGTGAAAATCTAACTTCAAAATTTTAAAAGTCTGGTATTCATAGGGTTCAGCTCTCTGCTTATAGGCACTAGTTAAAGAATTTCAGCCCCATTCACAAGATATAACATTTGCTTCTGAATTCTTAATTGTTATGGCAACAGTACTGCATTTTCTTCTCATAAGTGTTTTTGAACCACACCTTTGAACTGACTTCCTCACACTGCTCTTTTCTGATTGGCAAAATTATGTCAGTCACACACGAATAACAAAATAACTTCATGAACTCCCCAACACGTGGAGCAAGTGATGGGTATTCCCAGATTACGATCAGAAAATGATCTGCACATCAGCACACAGCTCAACACAATTTTTGTTATGACCTACATTTCATCATTTTAAATCATCCAAAACATATGTTGTGTAGTTGCATTTTATCGCACTGGAAACATGTTAAGATAAGGCTGAAGACTGCTCCAGATGCAGAGTGAAGTTGTGGGACCAGTTCTTTCCAGGATTTCTTTAAACATGTTGAAAAGAGGAGCAGGCGATGTTGATTCCTGAAGTAAGAGTGTAGCTCTCTGGATTCTGGGATAAGTGTGTCCGTGCTGTAGCCTCTTCCTCACTGCCTGCTCAATTATTCATCAGTGCTGATTTATCGCCTCAACAACAGCATATACAATCTCAGATAGCCGGAAGTCCACTGTACTCCGCTGCAGTGGGTCCTCTGGCTGCAAAGCTTAAAAACAGAATGCTCTTTTGCCATTTACCAAAAGCAATGGCCTTCATTTATTTAAGACTTCCTCATGCTAAGTCCCATCCCCCACTTCACGTAACACTTTGAGAATATAATGTGGACTGTGTGATCAGACACAAGCTCCAGATCCAGTTAGAAAAGGGATATTAGAAGTTTTGGGGCATTACATAATCACCCTCGATCCCAAGAGCACACTGATTCTACATAATCAAGCCTATACGGAGTGTTTATGATAACTGCCTGCAGCATGATTGCAGATCAGATTAGAGCGTATTAGAGCATGAATAGGACACTGATTGGACAAATATGAAATGAATCTTCACAGTGTTTCACAGTGTTGTCTTGTGGTTTCGGGGCAGAGGGAGTTAGTAGGTCACATCACACTGCAAACACCATCGTCACTGTGCCATCAGATCCAGCACAAATAAGACATCAAAAAATGATTTTTACCTTGTCTGTGATTGGATTGGCAAGAGGAGAGAAGCACTCCGCAATTTAACCATCACACTGACTCCCAAACAGTTTAATTATGATAAAATATTTATTTCGCTCTGCTGTAACCAAGTTTCCATGGAAACAGCAGGTGTATGTGTAAAAACATCATGTTTACAGAGATAACTTGCAAAAAATATTATATCTGCATAAAAATGATTTTACAACGAGCAACACTTAGGACCAGAGAAGAAAGCTGTACCCACTGTACTCCTCGTCTTTTATGTTAAAGTACAGCACCTTTTGGATACACCTTTAGAATATAAAAGTATAATCTATCACCCCCCCCAAACATGGATCATCTGTAAATGTGCTTTGATAACAGATTTATTTGAAAAAATACAAAGAAATATAATCAGGTTACATTAAGTGATCATAGGGCAGCACAGCAGCTGAGTGAAAGCAATCCTGTCTCACAGCATGAATGTTCTGGTTTCAGCTCCTTAGTCAAATGCAAAGGACACAATTCCCCTTGGGGACACTAACGTGCACCTTATTAACCTTAACCAAAAGTCAAAAACACATCCTGAAGAATAGCCCCAAACCGTGACACAGGGATGTTCCTGAATCTGAGGCACGTGTTGTCCACACACTCCATCAGACAGGTGTTATCTGGTTTACTCAGGCGGTCCACTGTGTGGTCAGGAGATTATCCAAGTGTCTTTGCTCTGTATGTTTCCCATAAAGATCATAGCTTATACAAATATTAGCATTACAAAACAGCAACTATGAAAAGACTCTGCTTAAACCAATTTAAATGAACACTGTCCAAAACCTGCTCTACGTTTTCCTTTGCCTGTCCTCAACTTACAGAAAGATATGAAGCCTGGTAGTTCATGACTATTTGTTGTTTGTTGTTACCAAAGCTATAAATGGAAAAAAAATATTCACTAAATGTCAACCTGGCTTCTGTGGTGTCATTGTTTTTATCAAATATTGCTTATGTGACCTCCAAAAGTCCACATCAACATCCACAAGTATATAAGTATTTTTTTATCCTTTGAGTGCCTTTAAAACCCAAGCAAACCCTGTTTGACCTGAGTACTCTGAAAAGCCAATCATTAATTTACAAGAGCACAGATAAAAGTTGTGCTTTGTATCATATCCCTTCATACATATTTCATACAAAGCAATCGGAGGTAGGGGCGAGTGCTTCTCCCTCTGGACACGTGGGAGCCCTTTAGTCCATTAAAGAGTGGAGCCCCATATTTGTATTTGAGGAAAACCATTGAGGCTAAGGCTGGAGGGGTAGGAAGATAAGGCTTCTTCCATCTGAAACTGTGAGGAGACAGGGAGGGGCAGATATGGAAGACAGATGGAGGGAGATAAGCAGAGACGGATGGAGGAGTGAATATTCCTCTGGTAGAGATTGTCACATTACACGGCTGGTTAGACCCCACGGCCCCCACAGGCATTTAGAGTGGAACTGTGCACACTCAAGTGATTCTAATACACACCAGAGGTATTAGGAGTACTTAAGAGGACAAGACTTTGTAAATATTGTTTGTGGCTTGGTGGTAAAAATGGCTTCCGGCTATTTAAAAGAGATGAGACAAGATAATTATGCAGGCCGTTCAAGCTCAGACAAATGGTCCTGAAAGAAGTTATGTTGTCTGAAAGGAAAAGTAGATCCTTGAGTGACTGCAATGTATGATAATGATGCAGAAAAAAGAAATAAAAAAGAAATAAACCATCAAACACATTAGTTGATTTAAAATTTGGTCCATGATTCATTTAAATCTCAGAGGCTGCTGTATTGCAGTGGCATTTGTTATTTAACTGGGAGGTTGACGGTTCAAGTCCAACCTGAACCCCACTAAACCCAGTCAAAGTAATACAGCTTATTGCATCTGAAATGTGTACAAATCTGCCTAATCAGTAGGCAACTCCTGTGGCAACTTTCAACAACAAGAAAAAAATAAATATAAATGAAATCGTAAAATACTCTAAAATACTAAAATATGTGATGGGAGGACGGCTGCAAACCTGAGCCTAAAGTTCAGTTGCACTCCCATATTGACCTTTGTTGGGTTTCCATGTTTTCTGGGAAACAGAAAAAAAGTTTTATTCCCACTGTCAGTGAATAAAATTCACAAACTAAGAACTTGCTTCGGTAAATAAAAATCATGTTGATCTAGTGCCTGATTTTTGTTTCCATAAGGGATTCAGGCCCCTATGATGTGAGTTATATATGTGTGTTTATAATGATTTTATTCCTCACAATATGGTAATACCTGCACGTGATGAAGTAGATGAAGTGTTTTGCCAAAAGATAAAACAGTAGTGTGCTATCTTCCAATCAAGAATGAAATCTATTATCTAGTATATGTCAAGTATAAGGGTTAGGAGCGAGTGAGCTACTGCCTCTTTTGTTCCACTCATCTGAGGGACGAGGCATGTTTACAGCCCGGCCAGTGCAGGCCGTATATTCACATAAGCTCTGTTGTAAAGCAGGTTCACAGGGTTAAGACATTGTTAGCGTTGACACTTGTGTGGCACACGGGTAAACAGGGGGCGATAGCAGACTTCAAATTTACAACTGTAGGTTTCAGTGTAGCGGGTCACCTATAGCCTCGGTGCAAAGGAGAGATATGTGGAGCCTGTGTGGAACAGAGATTTACCACACTGTGGGGACTAAAACCTATACACACTCGCATCATGGTGGCCCATATAACTTGGACAGGTCAAAAATCTGGAAAATTCTCTATTATTAGATCAGCAACATCATGTTAAGTTTAAATATGGGTTCATTAGGTTAAGGTTAGGTTGGTAGTGACTAGGGGTGTAACAATAACCAAAATATCATAATACTGTATCGTCAAAAGTCTCACAATAATATCGTTGGCCATCACAATATATCAAATCACAAGTCTCTTTGCTTAAAATGATTGTTGTGGTACAGTAATAGCTAAAATAAGTGCAGACTATGTGAAGAAATAACTGTTATTAAGCACTTTTAAATGTAATTTTTGTATTAAATAAGTACCAAAGGCTTATCATGGCATTTTAAATGTAAAAACTAGCATATTCACAATTTTGTAAGCCTCCACATAATATTGAGAAAATATAGTACTGAGAGATTTGGATATGGTTACATCCCTAATGTTTAGTCGTTACTTGTTGCTCTTCAACTTCAAAAGCTTTTCAAGCTGTTCAAAATGTCATTAATCTGAATATGACAATAAATGTTGTACAAAGGACTGGTCAAAGCATTTTAGAATGTCAGTCTTGTTATTATGTATAATATCGTCATATTGTGAGCCTCCTCACCATGATATCACAATAAATATCATACTGTGAGGTTCATACTGTGATGATATTGTATTGTGAGATTTGAATATCATTACTCCCCTAATAATGACAAAGATCAGATGTCCCCAAAAGCATAGAAACTCAACAAGTGTGTGTGTGTGTGTGTGT
>KN494835.1:12861-25462 GCA_000787155.1 Scartelaos histophorus | reverse complement strand
TATTATTAATAATAATAATAAAATAAAGTAATAATACACTGGTTGGTTAAAAATATGTTACATAATAATGCATTTTAAAAAGAAAAAAATGAATCATTAGTTGCAGCCTTAAAGCAAACCCACTCACATGATACAGTGAGACTGGGGCTCCACTCTCACTTTCAGAGCTGCTCTGCAGTCTCCAGCAGCTTTCAGCAGACGGCTTTGTATTATATTTTATGGGGCAATAATCAGTATCTTTAATCATGATGAAAAAGTTTGAGCCATGAATAACTGTTTGTGGCATTTTGCATTTTAGAGATTCAAAGATTCATGTTGTGCAGAAGATATTTATTCGGGATTCTAGATCATTATTGTTTTCTTATGACACCTACAGTTCTGTAAAAGTTTAACCCATCCAATATAAGAATTCATACTAACTTAAATACATGGCACATACATAGTCATGTCAGTATTTTCTAGTGTGATTTCATTTGTTTTATTTCAAGTTCATGCCAACAAAAAAATGTGCCATATATACACAACAAAAAAGCACATATATTTCCATAACATCAGCAATTATAATAATTACCTCAATATATATTTTTTTATCTATATAATTTATAATGTTATTTCCTCGGCACAAACATACCTAGAGCTGTGTTTTGTTTCAATCACACTTTTGTTTCAAAAAACACTCCACCTTGTGATGTCATTTGATAGTACAGGAAGTGCTTCACAGTATTTTTAAACTTCATACACCAGAAAGATATGGATGACTTCAGTTCTGGAATTACAAATCTCAACTGACCAAAAGGTAAAAAGTAGCTGTTAACTTCAAAACTATCGCTCCATGACATCACTAGGTGGAACAGAGCATTTTGAGCTTTGGAGATGTAGACAGACAAACAATAACGAAGTGTTACTCAAACATTGGTGATGATTTTGATGAGGTACTGACACTGTAACATGGCATAAAGCTCACAACAAGTGTGAAATATAGGACCTTTAATTTTGATCATTTTGGCCATAATAATCTAGACATAAGATTTCATTATCGTCCCAAGTCTAGTTGTATCTGGGAGACTTGAGTTGACCCCGGAACAAACCTTAATCAGAACGGCCCCTCTCTTCCCCTTGGCAGCCAGGAGGAATGCTGCTGTTTGGGTCTATGTGAGCGGGATCCTGACGCCCCTCA
This sequence comes from Scartelaos histophorus, assembly GCA_000787155.1. Classification (NCBI taxonomy): domain Eukaryota; kingdom Metazoa; phylum Chordata; class Actinopteri; order Gobiiformes; family Gobiidae; genus Scartelaos; species Scartelaos histophorus. The sequence goes on along the minus strand of KN494835.1, from coordinate 24,285 downwards.
TGTTTAACCCACTCAGGCCGAGCAGAGGTGTACACAAGCTCCAGCAGTTAGCCAACACAAACAGCTCAACCTCTTCAGCAGCGGAAATACAGATGATCTCATTGTTGAACTCGCTCAAATATGCACGACTGTCTTGGCTTTTCCACAAAGGCAGGGTCTTCAAACATGGCTGTAACTGTGAGGGTGACAGAGCTGGAATACCAAATGCACTGTGGCTGTATAGAAGGGTGCAAGGTTAATTGCAATTGAATCAAAATCAAACAGTAGCTTTTAACCCAAGTCTAGTTGTATCTGGGAGACTTGAGTTGACCCCGGAACAAACCTTAATCAGAACGGCCCCTCTCTTCCCCTTGGCAGCCAGAAGGAATGCTGCTGTTTGGGTCTATGTGAGCGGGATCCTGACGCCCCTCATGTTTAACCCACTCAGGCCGAGCAGAGGTGTACACAAGCTCCAGCAGTTAGCCAACACAAACAGCTCAACCTCTTCAGCAGCGGAAATACAGATGATCTCATTGTTGAACTCGCTCAAATATGCACGACTGTCTTGGCTTTTCCACAAAGGCAGGGTCTTCAAACATGGCTGTAACTGTGAGGGTGACAGAGCTGGAATACCAAATGCACTGTGGCTGTATAGAAGGGTGCAAGGTTAATTGCAATTGAATCAAAATCAAACAGTAGCTTTTAACTTGAAAACTACCACTTCATGACATTATAAGCTGGAACAGACCATTTTGAGCTTTAGACACACAAATAATAATAATTAAAAAAGTGTGAATGTGTGAATTAAGCACTCCATGTATGTTTTTGATAAGGTCACAGCAGTGCTACAATGACATAACCTGGTGTTGACTATTATCCCTACATTGTGCTTGTGCTGGTCTCAGTCTCAACAAAGAAAACACACTGGTTCTGTGTGAAAGTCAGCTGCCCTTGGTGCTCACTGGAACCTGTGGGCGGATCAAACGGCAGCCCTATTTGAGCCAACAGGGCACCGGTATCTCACCAGGGCCGTACACCTGATAACCTCTGCTAGAGCAAAGCAAAGACACATAAAAGTAACATTTGCCACCCAACAAGCCTCATCTTCAGGGTGGATGGACTTGGACATGGGCTTTTGGTCACTCCTGAAAGCAGCCCACACACACAGCTATTTACACCTCTGACTATTAAGGCTATCTCTATAATCATTATATTGATTTATAATCCAATATATGATAGCTGGAACAATGGATTTTGGCGGTCAGTATTAAAGGGTTCTTTTTCTTTTCAATAGTGGGGAGATTTTGGCTGTTTTTATGTAATAATGTAAGATTTAAGCTATAGAGAGTAGAATATATAACTGCTATGGCTAATTATCAGTTCATTTTGCCATTTATTTGTTGCAGTTCAGTCTTTCTAATACTGTCTATTTCCTGGGATTATCCTGCTTTGTGTCAGTGGGATAAAGTGGTTTCAATATTATCGTTTGTTGCAGTATGTCTGTGTAACAATATATTAAGCTTCAGAATTAGTTATCGTGGCTTTGTTGTTTTTCGGGCTGTCCTACTTTGGAAAAAATAAAAAATAAATTAAATAAATAAATCAGATAGCTATTTTTCTGACAAGTATTGCGATTAGATTTGCGCTATATGTTTAAAAAATAGAATTGTGTTATTTATTGTAAGCAACTGAGAGAAGACTGACATATGAAGAGCATAACATAGCATAAGAGCATAACATGATGATGAATGTAGAAAACTACCAGCACAAGAATCCCAGCAGTCCCATCAGAACAGTTTGTAGAGTCTAGTTACAGGTACAGGTAATATTTACTCTACAGAGGAGATTCTATTATCTAAATGATTTGTTTTGATAGCTACACTATAATTGCATTTTTGCCTCCGTTGCCATATCTTGTGCAGCCCTAATGGCTCAGTGAGGATGGTGTAGCTCTTTGTCCCGGGTTGATAGGTTAGCGTTAGCCCAGCGTTACACCACAGCAGCCCCGCGAGCCGCTTTAAAGACTAAAGCAGAGCTGCGTGTGGTTTGGTGTTTGCTGTGTTCACTCTTAGATTAGAGAAGCAGGTTGGCAGAGAATCGGCTAATGACATGTCTACAAGCTCGACGAGTCCTTGGACTGTCTGGGGCCCCAACGCAAAATGCACACACACACACACCTACACACAAAACTGCACCGTTACCACTTTGGGGTAAATTTGGCAGCGTGGAGTCACAAAGACAGGCTAACATTGCGGTGATGGAAACAGCCTTACATTTATAAGCTTTGCCAAATGAGATGTGACATGGTCAGCCACTAATAGCCGATGGCCTACACATGACATACAATGTTCCACTCATTGTAAGAATTACATTAAACTGAGTATTATGTCCTTGTAAATGTTAGAAAGAGGATCACAAGATACCGCTCCACTTTCTAAAAATAACATTTGAACATCTGTGCCACTACAAAACCTTGGGTAATGATGTCATGATAGATTTACCAATGCATGTATTTTGGCTCCGCTTAACATGTCCGTGTGTTTTTACTGGATGGTAACAAAGGTAGGGCTGTGCTGGTGAACGCGTGATCTGCAGCCTTATTAGAAGAGGTGTCCAATTAGTGCTAATCCCACCGCGCATACTTTCCACTTGTCTGTTAGTACATGCTAGGAATGCTCTTCAGAAAACTTGTTTCATATCTTTGTACTGGCAGAAATGCAAGCAAATGTCTTAATGCTGTTTATAGTGTTCTTAATCTTAAGTGTCCCTCAACATTGAAAAATCTAATGGCTTGTAGGTACTTGAATGTTGTTAGCAAATCTTTTATGCTGTGGGAATTGTGTGTATTATGACTCAAAGCTTAACATGCCAGTTCCCAGGGTTGCCAGATCCAAATGACATGAGGAGACCATGCGGCTGCTGGGTGGTAAGGCTACACAATTTGGGGGAAAAAAAATGTAATTGCTATTTTTCTGACAATATTGAGATTGCTATTAGGTTTGCATAGTTATAAAAGTAGGATTTTGTTCAGAGTGCTCACTGTAAACTCCAGGAGCGTCGACATTTGAGAGAGGACTTAAAGGTGCACTGTGTAACATTTCTAGTAAAGGGTCCACCACCTGCTTGTCTCCATGAAAATGTCATTGCTTTGTCTAGAATGTTCCACAGTATAGATTAAACTTGTTTTTGACGAGGGAGACGAGGAGGTTACAGCGCTATGCTACATTACAGCTCAGATCTGTGGAGAGTCGCCTCTACTCATGGACGGAATTATTGTATTTTTGAGCAAAAGAAACACCTGTAATCCATAAATGCTAGATAGATATGTTTAATATGTCACATTTCAGTTAAAGCAATAACATTTCCATGACAAGTAGGTGCACCTTTTAAATAAACACAAGAATTATCAATACATTTCGGACAATATACTAATTATACTCTGACGTTTGATAATTTCGCCAACTCAACTTGCTGTTTGGATGAAGTGTGTAGTGGGTGGTAGGAGGGCACAGGTTTGGTGGGGGCAGAGCTGTGTCCATGCAGTTCTCTGACCTACCTCTATGCCGCTGACTCCCAGTGTTTGCCCACTCTGTTAACCATTACCAAAGGGCTGTGTACCTTGGCTGCAGCCCAGTGCTCTTACACATACTGTGGGCCTTTATCAAAGAGGACCTGCACTACAAGCCGTTGGAGTCCTTCCAAAAAAGCCCCAGCGCCAGTCTGGGCTTCAACAACTACATCTCTGCACTGTTTTGTATCCCCACCTCGCTCCCCTCCGCCCACTCTCTTTCCATAATCCCACAAACGCAGCGAGGACTAAGCGAACAGGCCAGGTCGTCTCTTTTTCCCCACCTGCTCGCTGCTCTTTGTCAGGGCGATTGCTAACTAGGCCTACACAATATATTGCAAATGGAAATCAAAGGTACAATTATCAAATCGCAAAGACTGCACTTAATAATTTGTAAACAGCAAAATATCCTGTTATTGAAAAGAAAAATCTGCCTCCTTTAGTTTTTAGAGCTCTACAAACATGTTTTGAATTACTTAGTTTAACTGTTGATATTTCAGTCTTTTCTCAAATATTAATGCACCTGGAATCTTACTTTTAATACAAAACCCTAATCTTATCACAATACTGCCAAAGTGTTTGAATTATATTAGTAATAACTTATGATGTAGAAGCACAACAGGGTGCACTTTGTGTTAGGGCAGTGCTATTGATCACCTGCATTGGGATTTCACTTTTAACTATTTCAATCCAAAAATGTTGTAATGGAAAATACAATTAATTATTTAGATTTTTTTTTTATTTATTTTAATAATTTTAATTATTGACATATGCACCTTCATACTGTGCAAAACCAAGATCAAAACCACTCATCTAATCTGTCGCTTTGAAAACAAAAGTCTCCCAAAATGTTACTAATAAATAAAATGAATTATAAGTGTATATACATTAGAGCTGGAAATCACAGGGTCCCTCACAGTTTGATACAATACATGATATTTGGGCCACATTGCAAATACTATAATTATACAGCGATACATGTGATAATTTATATAATTGATAAATCAATACAGCAGCTCACAATATTGGTACCATATCACCAAATTTAGTATCACGATATTGCAATATTTTTTGCACTCCCCTAGTATAGATACAGTATCTTGGGTTATCATTGAAATAAATTGTATCTAAATTATCAGCCAAATAATCATGATTATGATTTTTGCTGTAATCGCACACTTGCCTTGTGTTTATCTTTGCCGCGATTTTTACAAACTTGCTGTCACTGATTTCCCAATCCTATTACAAAGGCTACGTATTGAGATGCCTTGGCTCATTTTCTCAAACCAAAAAATAAATTTGCTGCAATGGCATTTTCCTACCATTTTCTGTGATCTTATTATGACAGATAAGAAATAGTAACTATGGGTGTCGTCTGAATACTTGGTTCTTGTTATATCAAACAGATCTCATGATGGATTTATTATCTAATTTTATCTCAATTAAGGTTTTACATTTACAGAGATCCTGCCTGATATCCTCATTGATTTAACCAGCTAAAGCATATTATTAATCGCATTTCAGGCTATTTCCAGCTCAGTATCACACAATGAAAAATGGAAGTCTGCATCAGTTCACAAGACTTAGTGGAATCAGAAGGTTTGAATTTTGTCATATAATGAGACAGATGAAAAAATTAAAGTGAAATGGTGACTGCTGAGAATCAGAACTACTAATGTTTTTGCTCTTCAGTTAATGATGCATTAGACACAGTATTCAGTAAACAACATTCATTCTTACAGTGAGATGGCGTTGGAATCACCTCTTCACTTCTAAGGAATAGACTCGATATAGGTTTTGGTAAATTAGTATCTAGTTTTGATATTAGTTTTAACATTTATTTGTATCTGATTTTCAGTACTTTTGACAAAACTACTAGTTGTAACATCACCATGTCGAAAAGCAGGTGGCAAACCCTCCACTAGAAATACACGCTACACCTTTAAAGGCTAAACTCATTTGCGTTTGACAGCAGAATTGTCTCAAACAGACTGACAACTTGTTTTAAAGTAGTTCTCTTTGATGTGCTGTCTACTTTTGAGACTGTTAAGTTAGGCCCTATCTCCAGCCTAAATAACTCCAGCATTTGTTTATAGTTTGAGTAAAGCTTCTGACAGGTCCCAGGTGATTTCTGTCTCTGTGCGTCTCTGTGCACAGCCTTTACTGCCTCATGTTATGTGCACTCTCATATTAGTGCGCTCATGCAGGAGTATGTGATAGGGCTGAACCATCTAGGAATAATATTCAATTAGGATTTTTTTTCTGACAAACTGTTGTAATTGCGAAATTGCGAAATTGTAATTGTGATTTTATTTGGTTTAAAGATCATTCAGAATTAAATTGCTATTTAAATTTGATTAATCTTACAGCCCAAGTCTGTGAAGATAAACACAGGGATAGTAGAAAGTCACATATTTCTGGATTTCAGAGGACATCAACAATAATATTTAAAACACTTGGCGACAACTAAAATTATTATTACTGAATTAATTTTTTTGTTGTACTACAGCGAGTTCTTGGGTTTAGTCACTATAGTATAGAAATGCTCAGGTTCAACATTTGTGTTCTCAGTAGGAAAAACTGGCTCTTGCCTTCCATCTGGGAATATGGCATCATCACATTGAAGAATCTGGAAACCACAAATATGACCATCTGAGTCATTGTAATTGTTGTGTAAACCGCAGACTCTGTGAAATCAGAATCCCTGCTGGTGTTTGACCCCTGGGTAAACTCCTCCTCTCCTGACCTCTCCACTGGTCACTTCCCCCTCGTGGCAGGATGTCCCAGGCTACTGGACCACTGGCCTGAGAGCGCTGCAGTCATTAGTGCTTTATTTCGCATTATCTATAACTTTATTTAAGTCTGAGTTGGTGGCACACTGCACTGTCACACATACTTCTGTTCAACAAGGGAATTCACTTATACAGTTTGTTTAGCCTTATGCTTTTACTTGGGCTGCTCAATCATGGAAAAAATAATAACTGATTATGACATGATTATTTTAATCTTAACTGTAATCACAACTATCCCAGAAGTGATTAGTACAGAGCACATTGATGGGTCAGTGTGCATAAAATGAAGAAATTAGGCAAATTAAATAAATGTAATGACACAGCCCTGGGCCTTATGGATATGTCATTATGGTCAATATTGTGCACATCGAATGCACTTAAACTGACACTACTGAGGAGGTTAACATAAATCATACATATTTATTTATTCATTTTTTAAGAAATTGTTTAAGAAAATATATTAAAACCCTGGAGGAGTAATAATAATAATAATCTTTTTTGGTTGTATTATCAGAGTAATAATGTTCTATTAACAGTAGAATGGTTGTTCATTCTGCTGCTCCTGACTCCTGATGAACATTTTCAGTTAAGAAAACATTTTGTAAATGCCAAATTTGCCTGTAAGAAAGCTTCATGAATGAGGTCCAATGTCCTGACAGTGAGTGTGATTATTAAAAGAGTCATTTGGATTCACTTCTTTTGAGTTGTGCCAGCCTGTTGCATCACACTGTAGGTGTGAGCGTTACCAAACATGTTCTGATTAAGGTTGACTAACATAAGTAGCATTTAGCGGTGCTGCTGTTTGATGTGCGTGATCTGGGCTTTGTAGTTTGTTATGTAACTTTAGCATTCTCCATGTTCTCTGAACACAAGCTGAGCTGAAAGGCTGCTAAGGTGAGAGAGGGACTTGGAGGCCTCTGGGTGCCCACAGAACAAATAGTAACGCTACTGCACTTGACAATAGAAATCAGTTCTATATCAGAACATGGCATTGCTAATCCTTGTTTGCTTAAAGTGCATATGACAACATATTAATGTTTGGGTTTTTTTTGGTTTGGTTTGGTGGGAAAGTACCAACAAGAAGAAGCAGCAACAGAACCTATGTTGTCCATCCATAATGCAGGGACAATTACAATCCTTCATTTAACAAAATAAAATGTACTTTTATTAGTCTAACAAGTAATGTAAAAACATAACCAATGTGTAAATTTGGATTTTGCCAAAATAAAAAAGGCAAGATGTTTAGTAAAGTTTGAAATATAATGACGATAACTATGTTCAAGTGAAATGCGCTAATCATTGCTTAGGTCAGGTAGATATAGCAACTGCTATATCTACAAATTTAGCAGAATAAGTTACTCACTCAAGCCATTTACACTTCCAATATGCCACCTTGATAAAAGCCCAAGCTACCAGTGGTGCTGTGGGGAGGAGAGAGGACAGTAGGGCTTCTCCACGCCTATGACGCCTTTTGTGTTGGCGCATAATGATTTCCTTTTGGGTCACCTCTCGGGCCTTTCAGGGCAGTGAAAGAGGATCTGTCCAGGGCCTCTCCCTTACATAGCCCATCAGATAGGGAGCACTAGATAAGTCCCCCCTGTATAATAAATGTCTCATATTTGATCTTAACAGGTGGGACAGATCTCAGCACAGCGCAGCCAGGCAGCCTGTCTCTGGGGACAGCTCGCACACTGTATACTCTTTCACCTTGTTGTGTTTTCACTCAAACAACCACAGATAGCCATTTCCTGTAACTAACTTTAGGGGGTCAAAGGTTAAGATCTCCATGCTTAGTCAGCGTCCATAACCTTTCAAGAAGCTTTACAGAGCCAATCTTAAAACAGGTTCACCGCACGCCATACCTCACATCCCGGCCGCAGAATAAGAATAAGACAGTTCACCTTTGCCTCTGGAGTTCAAAGTTCACATATGGGGCCAGGCAATCATTGACACAGTGAACCACTTTAATAGCGGAGAAATGCGCATGACGATCAAAAGGAGAATGAGAGACAGCCTGGCTCACGAACAAGGCATCGTAAATAGGAAGAAGGTAAATAGTGTAGCCTGTATGTCATAGGTGGCCTTGTTAGCAGGTGTAATGTTGCAGAGGGATGTGGAGACATTGGAGGCAACCCTAGCTCTGAGTTATGCTTCCCAGAGCTGTCCGGCTATGCAATTTCTCTCCTTAACATTCACCACCAACAGCAGTCAGAGCACTCAAGTTGTCAATCATTTTTCAGGGTGACACTTTCCTCGAAGGGGATTGGCTGGAGACCATAGGGGTGTGTCTCTTCAAATGGTCCACTGAAAGCTCACCATTACAGTCCCGCCTGTTGCTTCAGTCGGCTCTTTGTGCCCGGGTATGGTGGAAGCACAGTGACCTCTTTTTGAAGTTTGTCTGCTAGTTTGTTTATCCATGTTTTTGACAGATTACAATAAGGCAACAATTAAGCAGGACTCGGCTACTAAATGTACATCTGTGTTATGTACCGTGTACCTGAGGAATTTGTATTTCAAGTGTCTTTATCAGTTTAGACTAAACCTTTTCTAAAACACAGTTCAGATAATTCTATTTACGATTTGTGTAAATACATTCCCACGTGTTTTCCTAGTTTGGACGTTTTTTAAGTCCAAATTCCTATAATGTACACAAAAAATATTATCTGACACCAAAAATTACAAAAAACAAATGTATTTTTCTCATGTATAAACTGAAGAATTACCTCTAGTGTGATGTTATCAATATGTAATTTTCAACATATTTGCAGCAAATTTGTCCCCAACTGATATTATAGAATTATTATTATTATTATTATAGAATTAATTATAGAACATCTTAGAATTGTTATAATACCACCAAATGAAGTCAATATTAAAGAATCATAAAAATCTGTCAAGCCTTACGCATACTTTAAAACACAGAAAACCTCTTGATCTTGCAATAACTAGCATACTAACAGTGCACTTCCAGGTTCTCAGACAATAAAAAATACTTTAGATGCAGACAACGCACACCTGTCTCATATTGACCCAAAAATGTACCTTATATCAGCTGTGGGCCGAGACCACAGGTGCAGAAATGTAGGGTAATGTAGGGTACAGTCACCTCAAAAAGACTTAAGACTCTAAAATAAATATGTTAAGGCTAAATGGTTTACACCTGCACATAGCACAAAGTCGTATTATGATTGCTAGTATATAACAGTGTTAATGCAGGTACTTTAATCCTAAACAAAATACAGCTGACCATAAGCTTTCTGCACCTTAGTGTTGGATACAGTAATTCCTTGTGTTATCCTTTAGACCCCTCCATGTAATGTGCCGTCATAGTGAACCCGCTCCTTTTACCGCCTCATATTTTTAGATCTCTTATCTGATATCGTCATGGCGATGCAGAATAAACAAGCCTTTTTTAGTTGGGACCTGTCTGTGGGGTGCTTTGATCAGCGAGGGTTTTTATTCTGCCAACAAGCTTGAGAAACAGGAAGTGGTGAGAAAACAAAAGTGCGACTGTGGAAAGAAAAAGCCCTCTGGATGGAAAAGATGGACTCTGATGAATAGGGCTTGATAATTATTGGCAAGAGGAGTTTGTGTCTGTAAGGGATATGACGAATGCTGCTTTTGCCTTGTGTGTTTAGAATATGTGTCTTGAAAGTGTGCAGAATGTCTATAGAAATGCATTAGGCAAAATAGGTTAACAAAAGAGCAGTGGAACAACCTGACCTGTGTCAGGATTGTCAGTGTCAAAAATACTAGCGACGATAACTCATCCATCCATCTTCTTCTGCTTATCCGGGTCGCTGGAGTCGCAGTCTACACAGGGACCCCCAAACTTACCTCACCCCAGACACTTCCTCCAGCTTTAGCAATTGTGATTAACAATAATGTTACAGTTATTAAAATTGCTGACAGTTTTTTGACAGTTGTTATGGATGCCTTTTGTAGCATATTCTGATACATGAGCCAATCAGAGCAGTGAAGTCTTGTCATCTTGACTCATGTATTCCTTTTAATTAAAGAAAGTAACTGTATTTTGAATGCCACCAGATGAAAAAGTAACTGTGCCAGAATACAGTTACTTAGAGTTACTTTTCAGAATATGTATTTTCAGTACATATATTCAGTTATTTCAGTAACAGTGTCTATAGACAGAATCAATATTCATTTGCCGTGTCTTTGTGGTGGTAAAATGTTGAAAAGTAGGCCCATGTGGCCAGTCTCTGCTCAGTGAGGTCATGGTGCTGGCCTCATTGCGGGGGTAAGACTGGGGAGCACTGATGCCTGCCACAGCAGAGCAGTGTGGGAACCAAGCAGCCCGTGTGCGCAGGAGGGGGCAGGGGGCACAAGATGAGGTGAATGTCCTGCAGCCCAACAATCAGCATGTTGATTTCTTCACTGGGTGGCCTACTTCTGGTGCCACTGTGAGGGCTGTGGGTGCTGGACCAGGGCTCAGCCATTTGGTCAAAATATCCAATTGTGATTTTTGACTGACAAGCAGTAGATTTTAGATTTATTTTTCAATAGTAGGATTCTGTTCAAAGTTGCCATTTTAAACACATCCAGAAGAATTGACAACAAGTCTGAAATAGAATTACAGTTTACAGTCACTTTATTTTTAACTTTTTAAAATTCAAGAAAGCACACATTTACATTTTACATAAAGAAAAAAAAGTTAACATTCAAATAAGAGTGACAAACTAATTCAAGAATCACATTTCATTTGTACAGTTTTAAACTATAAGGTTAGCAGTTTGTTATGCAGAATAAGACATAAGAGTATATGTTTTTGTTTGTAATAAAATTATGCTACTTCAAAAAATATTGCTTCCGCTTTTTTCTATTTGCATCCCTTTAAATTGCAATATCGATTTGATTGTGAATAATGTTGCATCCCTACATGGGACATATGGCACCATCTAGTATCATGATAGATGGGCCCTGCCTCTCTCTCTCTATAAATAACTGCATGTACTTATTACAGGTGGTGTCAAAGTGTACCACATTTGATATGGAAATTAACAAGATGTCACTGGTGACCGTGTGCAGGAGCTGCCAGCCAAGTTCACAATCTCTCACTGAAAATGA
>KN494833.1:0-12382 GCA_000787155.1 Scartelaos histophorus | reverse complement strand
GGAAAAAAACGCGTGTGAGCGGGTCTACGGGTGTCGTGCGTTGGCCGGACTCACCATTCGCACGGCTTCCATATAGTGACGGTGTGGTCCGGCCCGGGAGCCAAGGAGGAGCGCGCCTGCTGTAAACACACCCTGCGGCACCAGCGCATGCCAGGAGCGGGGAGAGGAGGGAGGAGAAGCCCGGCGCAGAGAGGAGAGACGCGGGGAGACGTGTCCGTGCGCCCGTGGTGTGGTGCGGACGTGGGTACGCGCTGGGACTGGAAGCGAGACCCGAGCATCCCAGAGTCCTCTACCGCAGCCGCATCGCTCTGTCCGCGGGGGGAGGACGGCGGGGACGGGAGAGGATGAGGATGGGATACGCCTCTTTTTGCGGCGCGGACCAATCACAGAGCGTTAAAAGCGCACGGGTACGCCCCCTGGAGAGGCTACAGCCAATGAGTGCGCGGATGTGCCCGGAGCTGGAGCGCAGAGGCACGGTAACAGCGGGCGCACGCAGGCCGAGTTTAGGGCCGGGATTGGAGCTGTCATAGCCCGGTTCTGACGGAAGGAGCACGCCTGAATTACGCACCGGGAATATTTATGTGATAAAGCAGCGTCTAGGAATCTAAACAGAACCCGAATAACGCATAATTCTGCATATACAGGCTGAGTTTCTCTCTCAAACTGAAAAACTCTGCTGCACCTTGTGATGTCATGTGATAATAGGCTTACAGGAAGTGCTCCACTGTGTTTTTAAACCACATACAAGTTTACTTCTATCATTTGGATGAAATTCTGACGGGGAATCTCTAATGAACGAAAAGTAAAATTAGCTGTTGTATAAATTAATTTGAAAACTACAGCGTCATGACATCACAAAGTGGAACAGTGCATTATTTTTTTACATTTTTGTCATTTTGAGGGAATTAATATACAGCACATTAATAATAAAATAAGCATAAGACATAGTAAAATCACACACACACACACACACACACACACACACACACACACACACACACACACACACACACACACACACACACACACACACACACACACAAATAACAACAACAGAATGAAAATAACAAAAGATAAATAAAAAAGAAGAGGGATGGAGTGTTTTCTTAATGCATTTTAGGGTTATTTACATTTTAGGGTTGTCAAATCAAATTTGCATTTACATATTTTCTGTTCCCTTACATCTTTTGTTTTCTGTTTATTCATCTTTTTTGGTTCCGAGTGTTGGAGATGTTGGAGATATAGACACACTAATAATAAAAAGGCAGTAACAACATTCTAACATGGCTTAAAAGTGCACTGTGTAACATTCTGGTGGAGATCAACCTGCTTGTCTCCATGGAGATGTTACTGTTTTGCATTGGAAATCAAAATAAAAAAGGTCAGATCGATGGAGATGCAAATGCCTGTATATGGTAAGAATTCATGCTTTTAAGGTATTTTTGAGCTATAAAGTAACCTGTAATTGAGCAAATATAATGGAGACATGTTTAATGCCCTACCGTGGAACATTCCAGGTAACTTAAATAACATCTATGTGCATAATATAGGACCTTTAATAAGCATAGGCATCAGTCTATGGGGTTTAGAATGAGCAACTAACTATTTAAAACGAAATGTCATCTCTTTTGAAAGGGAAAATGTCATCAAAATGTCACATAGATAATTTTTTGTTTTAAATAATCAATCGCTACGGCAAGGGCTCTAAATTCGGATAATTCGAAAACACAGAAATTCATGTAATTTTAAGTATTCAGGGTCTGTGGTAGACAAATTCCGACCTCTCCAGCCGTACTCACCCATTTGTACTCTGGAATTTGGGTTTTAAAAAGTTACACAGATTTAATTAATTGATACTTTGCAGTTACTTCACGCTGGGGGTGTTTTACATCTATCTCTGCGCTGTTACCATGGTGACACAATACAGTAACCTGAAGAAAAAACACAAAATGGATTTAAACACCACATCTATTTAAGCGGGACAATCAGCTCGGATGTTAAGTCAATTCTTTTTGGTCAGATGTGTTCAAATAAAGCTCAGATTAAATTCTAACAAGCCCCAGATAGAGCAGTGCCTACAGTTAGCATTTCTAATATACTGACAAAAACACATAGGGATATATAGGCCAAAGTTGAATCTGTAATCTACTAGAATTAATATTATTATTTTTAAATTGTGTTATGGAAATAGTTGGTTCTATTGTGAAACTACTAGGGCGAGTTTGATGCACTGTGTCATTGCTCTGGCTGGAATGTTCCACAGTGTGACTTTAAACAGCTCTACTGTACATTTATTCAGTTACAGGTGGTTTTACAGCTCAAAAATACCTAGAATAACAGAGCTCCTGAGTGAAGATAAAAAGGTTTAATGTCATACTGTGAGACGTTCCAGACGAAGCAGTGACATCTGCATCTAAACAGACCCTCAAACCACAAAAGTTACACAATTCATTTTTAAATATTCATAAAGTTATGCATTTTATATGAAGGATCTGATGATTTCAAGCATCGCTTTTAGGTGACAGACCTTGGTCCTCGACACAGAACAGAAAAGTCCTTTGTCTCTGTTGGGTCTTATGTAACCTCACAGTACAGAACCCTGCATGTGCATGTTTGAGACGTTTAGAGCAAACATATAGATTACAAGTATTAGATAAAACAGGATTTAAAAACTATAACTTTTCTCTAGCACTTATCGTATTGCTTTGCCTGTAATGTTCAATAGTGGTATTAAACCGATCTATTTTTCAAATTCCAGGCGTTTTCATTGCTCATAAACGACTCGAAAAACATGCATTACTGTGAGTGGGGTCGCCTCTCCACAGATTTGAGCTGTAACTAAGACTGGAGGCACTATGAGCATGTCTCAAAGGAAATTTTAAAGTTGAAAATAAATTGTTTGTAGCCTGTGCGCTTACAGTTTAGAAATGCACTACAATTCTAACTGAGCCTGTGTTCCCAGAGCCTTAACCTGCAGACAGAGATGGAGGACACATTTAAGGGGTTTTCTCTCATTCCACCTTTGCTTAGTTCCACATGTCATCGCATTTTATCGACCAATTATATCTAATTGGCTGTTTTCAGATTGTAGAATGTAATGATATTAAACTACCAAATGGGTACAAGAGCCTGTTTTTCCTATTGTTTGCATTGTACTTTGTCATGAAATATCCAAAAAGTAAATGCAGAAATGTTGGATCTGATTGGGACTAGACCCAAAAACTTACTGTATTACAACAAAAAATGGGTTTTAACACTATTAAGCTGGTCCCATCTGTATTAAAGTGATAGTTTGGGTATTTTGACATGACTCTGTGTGTCATCCCCATCACAGTGTGGTGCATAAACACTGACTTACCCCAGACAGTGTCCCGGGAGTCGAGTTCTTGCCCGGTTTTGGTGCTGATGAAAGTAGTACCGGTAAGTTGGCTGCGGTCACAAAAATAATGTGTTTTTCTTCTCAAAACAAAATGTGTTCAAAAGAAATACATGATACATTTGCATCACAAAAACATTGGCAATGAAAAAGTCAAACCTCATAATCTCTCCGTTCATATCCGGACGACTTTCATCAGCACCAAAACCGGGCAAGAACTCGACTCCCGGGACACTGTCTGGGGTAAGTCAGTGTTTATGCACCACACTGTGACGGGGATGACGTACAGATTCATGTCAAAATACCCAAACTATCACTTTAAATGTTACAGACCTACATAATGTTGTGATGTCATGTGAAATGCCCCAAAACATGGATGTAGCTAAAAGAACATTGTTAAAATACAGATTTAATACAATGGGTTCTAGGATCTAGTCTCACTGCAAAAAAAGCTTGGCCAAAATGTAAGATATAACACTTAAATCAATCAGAAAATGACATAAAAGCCGTGAAATTATCTCTCCATGCTGTGATATAACTTTACTTGATGAGTTCTCTTCAAATAAACTCCCTCTAGACTAGAATGAAACAGTCTCAGAACTAGTAAGTAGAGAATAAATCTGAAAAAGATGAATAACCTGATATAAGTTTTAAAATCTTAGCCAGATCAGAGAAATTTGCAGTTCACGAACAGAAAACAGTCAGGGAAAACTGTTCATGTTTTTGTACTAAATAATAAATCAGCATTCCAGTCATTCTCAGTAAAAACTATTTGATTTGATGTTTACTTCATATTCGAGGATGTCGGTCGTGCATTTAACGTCAAAATGCATATGCGTGGTTTGAAAGCAAGACTCTGGAGCTTCTGTCTCCATGGAAACAAGCAGGTGGTATACCCTTTACCAGAAAAAGTTACACAACGCAGCTTTAAAATGTCCCACTGATACGCAGAGTTGAACTTTCTGAAACTCTGAGTAACTCCAGTGTGACTCTGTATTATGCTCTACATTTAGCCCAGGGCCGAGGAGCTATTAACATAAACTGTGAAAACACTTTATCGTAACACTGTTCTCCACAATTCTATCTTTGGACCGTCCCGCAGCTAATGTCCTTATCTGACAATCGTGCTGTTGTGGTGGCGGCCATTTTGTTTTGTTTATTCCCGCCCCGTGACCAAACGCCTCAAAACAACACAAGATTTCACACAAAGTTTAGTTACATAAATGAGGGCAACGCTACAGTCATATTCATGGGTTCAGAATGATGGGAAGTTAGGACTGTTGCCATGGCGATTCAAAATATAAAGCAAATTAAGCTTAGGGTTAGAAATTAGATCACTGTTCCCTTTTATTGTTTCGAAAATGCCGTATTCCGTGCAGTTTAAAACAACGTATTAACATGTTTTTTTTAGTCTAAACCTCTATTTGCTCTCCGCTCTAAGTCACTCCCCATTCAGAGCGCTGCCACGACGCAAATGAAACTACTGCATTTCGAAATGATAAAGTTGTAGCGTACGGTTTTGCGTCATGTTTTTTCTGCAGCGGTGCTATAAGGCCAAGTTACAGGTCAGATCTGTGCATGGGAGGTCAGTACGCATTTGTTTTTCAAGGTGTTTTTGAGCAGACTTGACTTGTAGTAAAAATACATGATAGATACGCTACATCATCTGCTCTATTGCACCTTTAACATATAAAATTTCCTAGTTAAAATTTTGGTGAAGTTTATAATTTGACTTCCTGGTTGGACACGGGCAGCAGATATGACGGCAAATGGAGAAGGCGAATGGTAAGTCCAGAACCGTTACCTAGCAACCATACTGTAAACAACAAAGCTAATCTAATTTACACATTAGACCCTTTTAAAAATTGGGAAGAAAAACTTTTGAAATTCAGAATGGAGCAGCTGGAGGCAAACGTGAAATGGAACATAATGGGATTTTGAAGGGAAAACTGAGATTAACTTCAGAATATCAAAAAATATTAAAAATCAAGGACAATTTGGAAAAGTCAGACCTCTCAGATCCATGTGAATGATTCAGAGCCCAGTTTAAAAACACTTACATTTGTGTTTTACATTATTTGTTGATTGACATTAAGCATTTTTACAAAGGCAAAATCCACATTTTGAGGTTTTACTGGACAAATCCTCACAGAAATGTTGAGCCTATGGCAGTTTTTCACTTCATCTACAGGTATATTACACATTTCATCATAAATTAGACTTTTGTGAAGCCCATATACAATTTTAGGGCTAGAAAACTATATTTTTTCCATCCTTCTTAACAGAGAACCAAAATAAATACGATTTGTAGGTTGCAAATTCAAAATAGTTGCTTATTTTTTGTTATAATGTGATAAAACCATCAGCATTAGCTCTGCTTGTCAGTTAATCACTGCAAATATATGATGTTTGCTTCATTTTGCCTCCACTACAGAATTGATGACATAAGGTTTGAAAGGGTCTACAGAAATTAACAAAGAGAAATATGAAACATTGCACATAAATTGTTCCAGCATTTTGAATGGAATTTTGTGCATAGGTGATAAAATTGGTAGAGATTCATTTTTAGAACTCTAGAAGTGATAATTTCCCCAACTTTTTCAACTTTTACACATTTTTTAAGTCTGGTTTTGATGTAGTTTCCTCGTCACAAACAGACCCAGAGTTGTATTTTGTTTCATTTCAAGTTTAACACACAAACCCTGTAGATTTAGGCTCTTCTAGTTCCTCTATCAAACAGAAAACACTCTGTTCCACCTTGTGACATCACGTGGTAATACAAGAAGTGCTCCACTGTGTTTTTAAACGCCACACATTTTCACTGGAATCATTTGGAGAATTTCAGCCCTGGAATCACCGATCTCTACTGAACTAGAGGAAACTTGAAAACACAGGAACGGAGCATTTTGAGCTTTGAAGATGTGTGCAAATGAAACAAAACACAACTCCAGGTCTGTTTTTGAGGAGGTAACAACATTATAACATGGTTTACAATTCACAAGAGTCAATTTTGTGTAATACAGGAACTTTAACTGACCTTTTCTACAGATCCTACGCATCAAATCAAGAGAAAACAGAATTAGAAAACAGGTGAAAAGTGTAACATACTGTGGTGATGTGGTTGTTTATCTGGTTGGGAGGGAGCAGTTACGTCACTGCTCCCTCGGGCTGCTCTCTCCGGTCACACGACACGAGGGAACAGGGGTGTTTGTGTTCACCACTGTGGATGCTCTGCCTGGAAAGAGGGACTATGCAAAATGTATGTAAACATGTCCACAAATACTACCACAACTTCTGTAATACTTCAAATATGACTTTTGTTGACCGGTTTAAATACTCGCACAAGTACTGCAGCGAGAAAAAGTGAATGATTATTATATTTTTATTTGAGGACATGCGCAAGGTCCATTCCATTATGCCACTTTCTTTTTTGCCATTGCTTTGCCAGGAATACTCCACAGTATGGCATTAAACCTTTTGTGTTAGTGCAGGTGTACGTTTAGAAACATGGGCTCACTCCCACTTTGAGAGTTGAAAAGCACTATTCAAAATAATACTAATAAAATAATGAACCAATAAATAAATAAAATACAAAGCCCCCTCACATTGGAATAGACACCCACACCCTTAAGAACTTTAAGATCATTCAATTCATTTAAATCATCTTTGTTTTCATATCTCAGATCTCCTTATTATGTCTTTTATTTCTATTTTTCAGCTTGGTCTATTGTTCTATAAAGTATGCAATATATAAATGTGTATGTATTTTTGGGAGTTGAGAGGAGTGCAGGAGGGAATAAGTCTGTGTGTGTGTATTTTGTAATGTAAACCTGTAGGTTTTGCATTATGTCTGTTGTATTATACTGTACTGTATTGTGTATCACTATTAGTTTGTGTTTTTGGACCTCCTCAAAAACAAGATGGCACATCTCTAGGGGCATTCCAATAAAATACACAAATAAATAATATCTGAGTGCAGTTAAAACATAAACATGAGAACACTGAAGATCAGCCCCATATTAATGAACACACATTTACGTAGCATAAACACCAAGATACTGCAGTATCCTTCAGAGCATCGTCTCCACTTCAGCTGCTCCACAGGCATTATACACAGTATGAGTAGAACTACACATTACATCTTATTGTAAAGACAGTACAACAGTTTGTCAGTATTGGAGCCTGTGTTGTGTTGCTCCTACCAGCTGGTATGAACATATCAGAGTGTGGAGTGAATGAATAATGCACTGTGAAGTGCTGTGGGTGTCGTTAAAGGAGCTGTTTAAAGCTACTGATTCATTCATTCATAAAAAAGATGTGATGAGTATTTAGAGGCTCAGTACCTGATTGTACCATGTCAAAGATGAGAAAAAACAGAACTAGTTCATGTGAAACAGTGTGCAGTGGTCCAGTGTTAGTCCTCCCTTACTTATGCATTCTGAAGATTATTCAGATTATTCACCAGGATGAGTTTAGAAGTGTTTTTCCCAACTCTGAATCCTGAGCAGAGTTTTCCTGTGATGGCAAAGCTAACAAAAACTAGCATGCTAATGCAAACTTCCTGTTTGGATAATACAACACTTTATAATTAGATGCAGACAGTACACAGAGGACTCATTTTGACCCCAGAGCTGCTTATACCACATGTCGGTTCCAGAGCAAGACACTTTACTCTGACACATGGAGAAAATTGAGCACATCAACCACCACTAGTTTGAATCATTCACCATTCGGCTGTGGGACTAAGTTCTATCTATAGTTTACACATTAAACACACTGAGACCGCACACTCAGGCCACACTGAGACCACACTTAGGCCACACTGAGGCCACACTTAGGCCACACTGAGGCCACACTGAGACCACACTGAGACCACACTGAGACCACACTGTGACAACACTCACAGCACGCAGCCCACACGCTCAGCCCACACAGTCAGACACTTGAGATGACCAGTGGAACATGGCTTTACCACACTGAGACCACACTGAGACCACACTGAGACCACACTGAGACCACACTGAGACCACACTGAGACCACACTGAGACCACACTGAGACCACACTGAGACCACACTGAGACCACACTGAGACCACACTGAGACCACACTGAGACCACACTGAGACCACACTGAGACCACACTGAGGCCACACTGAGGCCACACTGAGACCACACTGAGACCACACTGAGACCACACTCACAGCACGCTCAGCCCACACAGTCAGACACTTGAGATGACCAGTGGAACATGGCTTTATTAAAAGTGCGACTATAAAACAGAAGATAAAATCACCAAACCACTAAAAGACTCAACAACAACAAATCAAATCAAATATACAGGGAATGTTCAGATATAAAGGCACATCAAAAATTTACTCAGTGCAGTAGTGCAGTGCATGCTGGGAACACTTTAGACTGGGGACCACAGATTCTGGGTTCCCAAACTGGGTGAGGTTGCAATAAAAATCTAAAAATCTAAAGTTTGGTTATCATTTCAGTTAAAAATATTTTTTAAAATACTCATCATACTTCATTGTATGTGTGAATTGATTTAAGAAATACACTCCTGATCAAAATGTTAAGACCAGTTGAAAAATGGCAAGACTTGACATTTTGCACTGTTGGATCTTAAGAAGGTTCTACGTAGTGCTTCAAAATCCAAAAAGAGAAATGGGAATAAGACACAAAAACATCGGAGTAAGCAATAGTCTATTTCAGTTTGTTTGCAGTAAATTGCTTACTTGAAATTTTTTCTTGTCTCACTCCCATTTCTTCCTTTTGTATTTTGAAGCACAATTTAGAACCTTCTTAAGATCCAACAGTGCAAAATGTGAATTCTGGCCATTTTTCAACTGGTCTTCAGAAGTGTCATCATTTTAAAATCACATCTCCCCAGGCATTTCCCCCACTTTG
This sequence comes from Scartelaos histophorus, assembly GCA_000787155.1. NCBI lineage: Eukaryota > Metazoa > Chordata > Actinopteri > Gobiiformes > Gobiidae > Scartelaos > Scartelaos histophorus. The sequence goes on along the minus strand of KN494833.1, from coordinate 3,093 downwards.
GAAACCACTGAACTAGTTTACCAGTTCCTGTATATTGATTCACATATGGTCCCAGGACTAAAGCATCACCATCATGTTTTAGTGCAGACTCTTTAAATGCCGATCCATTTAGATAAACAGAAAGAGGTCCAGGTTCTTGGTGTGCAGATGCTGTGCCAAGTTCTGGATCCGGCAGAGACGGACCTGCTGTGCATCCCCGGCGCTGTACACTCTGTAGATGTGGTAATGTTCTTTCTTCTTCAGAGCAAAGTCCAGCTCGTTTGCGGACATATGCATGAAGGCCTTCTCCGTCTTCACCGTGGACTTGACCTCGATGAAGATGGTGGTGGCTTCTCCGTGCGGAGGGGTGAAGGACAGTTGGAAGTCGTAGGGGTGGCCGCTCTCTCCTTGCTCGTTACACCAGGAGACGGAGGAGGGGCGGGTTGGGTCAGACCCGTCGCGCCAGTGCAGCAGGAAGGAGTGCACCAGGCGCTCCCCCCACTCACCGATGGCCACCAGGTCCTTCTGGTCAGATAAGAACACCTAGAGGAGGGCGGGGTCAAGGAGGAGAGCATTTACAGCAGTTTAGTCAGAATTATGGCTGTACAAATTTATACTTGTAATTGATTATGTGGTAATACTTTATAATAACACTTTTCATAGTCTTAAAGTAATAGTAGTAGTAATGTAACATTCTGGAGGTGGCACATCACATCATGCATGTTCCTATGCAAACAGATAATTAAAAACATACTTTACAACATTCTCTGTGGAGATACATACATTTTATATCATACTGTGGGAGATTATACCTAAATAAACAATAATTCCATGGAAACAAGCAGGAGCCCTACTAAGAGTCAGGTCTGTAGAGAGGCAAGCCTGCTTACATTAAGGACATGTTTTTCCATGCAATAAAATGAAACATAATGAAAAAACACAAAAACTTGCCTTAATGGACAAAGTCCTGGCACATTTCAGACTATGGCTTTTTTTTTGTCCCTTGAGGAAAGCCATAGGGTGAAATGCGTCTGGACTTTGTTAGTTGTCCATTAAGACATACTGTAAATTAATAAAGGCATTTTATTTTAACCAGTGAGTGCCTTTTTTAATCTTCCCTTCCCCAAAGAGCACCATTGTTTTTCTATTGTGTATTATCCTCTGGAGGTCCAATCCTATTATCCATTTTTTTTTTTGGCAACAAACTTAGATGCTTTAATATAGAATGAAGAAAATTCTAAATGAACAAATAGTTCAGTGAGAATAACGCAGACATAGAAATTGAATGAATACCCTAACTCCTAATCCTAACACACATTGTATAAAAGTGGACTAAGCGAGTGTGACGTCACCCGCAGCTTTCAGCGCCGCTCAAATGAGGCTCATGATGCTTATTTACAGGAGCCTCAAATGAGGCTCATGATGCTTATGGTTACAGGAGCCAATCTGGAGCCAGACTCTATGTTATGAATAGGATTTTTTTTTGACTAACAAAATAACGGGAAAAAATTCAGGATCATGTAGAGCGGGATAATAAGAACATTTTAAGGCCAAGATGAAGAGGATCACTGCAGCAGGTACAGAGAGACGAGCGACAAGATCCTAATGTAAGTCAATGAGAGCCAGAGTCAGAAGGAGCCGGAAGAGCCTCCTGGAGCACTTCCTGTTTGGCACGTGGCGGCTAGCGCGTTAGCTATGTCCATTTATATATACAGTCTATGCCCTAACACCATAAATAAGTCATCTGTTCATAATTTCTTCGTCTTTATTAAGTAAGCATTAAACAACAAGGGGCTGTTATGCAGATTTCACCAGTCACACTCCACTACACACACGTTATGTTCCGTACACTTACAGTGTCGGGCTTCTCACAGGCGATCACCATGTCCTCCATGGACATGTCCCCTTTCCACTGGGGGAAGTCCATGTGCATCGGGGGGCGGTGGGGGTCTGCTGCAGCCGCACTGCCCTGGAACACACCGGACACCAGCACCACCTCCGGACCTGGGACTCTGCACACACAGAGGAGAGTCAAGGGCCATATATACATACAGCTGTGCTCTGATTAATGACTGGGAATAATAACTAAGCCTGATATGAGATACCAGTTTGACATGCTAATTATGATCTAAAATAAAACACCAAAAGGTTTACACACTCAGTCATCAATGAGATTAACAAGGCTGACTAAATGTGGTTGATGAGTTGGTATCAGCCCACACCTATGATGCTAACGGTTATAGGAAAAAATGCACTGGGTCCAGAATGTTACAGAATCATCCCGAATTGCTAAGTGGCCGATAGCATTAACATTACACCACAGAGATATAATCAGTAGACGGGTTGTTCAGAGGGCCAAACGCCAGGTTATGTGTGAACACAGCAGACCCGGTAATGTTCTGGGACATGTGTGTGAATGAGACTCACTGCTGAATGTTCTGGGATTTTGAACCTGGAAATTGTCCTGGGATTGGGAGTGAATGGGGCTATATAAATGCACTCTCTCTGCCCTGTGTACATGTGGGTGTGTTCTGCGTACGGGATGTCGGCCTGACTCGCAGGGGCAGTGGTGGGGTTGGAGGCGTCAGCGGGCAGAGCAGATGGGACAGATGGAGCAGCAGTAGGAGCATCAGTAGTAGTAGTAGTAGTAGCAGCAGTAGTATCCGTGGTGTGTTCAGGAGCTCTGGGAGGTTGGGGCGCTCCAGGGGCCTCCTCTCCTCGCTGTCCTTCAGGCTGGGCTCTGTGCTGGGGCTCTGTAGGTGACAGACAGGCACACAGAGACAAGGTCTGTCAGTGTGGGCGGTAAGGTTAGAGAGCTGCGTGCTGAGGCAACACTAAACACTCAAATCAATAAATACTGCAAAGGCACTTTTCTGGACAAGAGTACCATCTGCTTGTTTCTATGGAGATGTACTTATGGCACGAACGCTCCACATTATCGTTTTATATGTATATATCCCAAAAGAGGTAAAAAGCGATGTCATCTTTACAGACCCTTTTTGAATAAATTAAAAACTTTTTTGAGGCAAAATTTGCTTCATCTCTTCCAGTCTAAGGTTTTATCCCAACCCATTCCTCAAACAGTGCCCAAATAATCACAGCTTCAAAAGAAAT
>JACN01062100.1:0-13580 GCA_000787155.1 Scartelaos histophorus | reverse complement strand
TCCATGGAGACAAGCAGGGGGCAGACCTCCAGGAATTCATTATATTTAACAACAAAAAATATATATATCATCCAGTCAAAATCACCACACACGATGTCCCACTGGAAAGGGTCTATGACAATGCATCTTTGAGAGGAACAAATGACCTTAAACTGTTTGTCACTTTGAATTTTGCTAAAAGTCAAACACATGTTAGGCTCCAAACCCATGAGTCTCTCATATAACTCTCTAGTATTACTATATATGACACATGCTGCTCTGACATATGGGAAAACATACAGAACAAACTTACAGCTAATTCTCTCTCTACTCTGTGGCTCATTAGTAGAATCAACACACTCATGAGCTGTTTACTACTTCCAGAGTCCAGAAGTATAGTGATCTGGAGGATTACTTACTTATAAGTAACTAATCATTTGTTAAAACTCTGTATGAACCCAGAGAATCATTTATGATCACTAAACCTAAAACAACAAGTGAGAAATGTGTCAGTCCAAGAGGTGAACGTGTGGAACAGTTTAGATGATGATCTCAGCTCCTGTTTCATTTATGTTTAAAAGAATGTTTTAAGTCATGAAGTCTTATTTAGAACAGAAAAGAAGTAAAGCACGAAGCTTCAGCCTATACTTTTTTCTTGTATTTGGTTTGATTTATTATTATAGTGAGAAAAACTGTTTTAATTATTTGGACAGAATACAAACTCCATGGAACCAAATCATTTTTTCTGAGTTATTCTGCATGTTTTTTCTATTTCAAGTGTTAAAATGTCATGTGTTGTTTTTTTTTTTTTTTCAAACAAACCTCGCCATAAACTAACCCACCATCCCAAATAACATATCGACATAACCACTGGTAACATCACTGATTTCAATGTAAAGTCTGTTGAGGATCCCCAGTCTGGAGCCCGTCTGAAGCCCGTCTGAAGCGAGGGCTAATTACAGCGCTAAGGGTCCGACTGTGACACCTGACAGCCTGGATTACTCTGTTAGCCACAAAGCAGCGCTGGTGTGGAAGACTTCAAGCAGGAGACAGGAGGCTGGGACAGAAATAGCTCTGTGCTTTGTGGTGTAATGAGCTGATTCAAATGTGACAGACTAATGTACTGTACTACAATGTCACAAATATCAACAGGAACAATTACTTAAAGTGAGAATCTCTGGTCTGTGCTGGAACTGCTGGACCTTATGGAAAAATGACTTTGTGAACTTTAAGCCATGTTATAATCGTGTTACTTCCTCAAAAACATGCACGGAGATGTGGTTTTTTTTTCATTCACACATGTTCTGTATTAAGTCTGTCTACATATTCAAAGCTAAAAATTCCCAGTTCCACCTTGTGATGTCATGAAGCAGTAGTTTTAACAGCAAAATTTAAACTTTTGGTCAGTAGAGATCGGCAATTCCAGGGTTGAAATAATCCAAATGATTCTAGTGAAGGTGTATGGAGTTTAAAAACACAGTGGAGCACTTCCTGTATTACATGATGTCACAAGGTGGAACAGAGCGAAGAACTCAGCCTAAATATGCAAACATTTGTCTGTTAAACATGTGTGAATGAAACAAAGCGCAAAAAACTAACAAGAAAAACTAGCAAAAATTAACTGTAACTAGCATGCTTAAGATGCACTTCCTGTTTCTCTCAGTAAAATGTTCTTCTTTTAAATGCCGGCAGCTGACACATGGTCTTGTTTTATTTAATTCCTTCAGAAAAAAAAAATCTGGTAGAGCTTTTAAATCATTTCCCATTCTTTAATAACTGGTCTGTCTACATTTTCTTTTCTTAATTTAGTCAAATTCATTCACAGCTGCAGTAACCATGTGCATATTTTACTTTGATCGCAAATAATTTCAGTTAAAGTCAGAAAAACACAGAAAATGATTTGTATCAGATGTGTCTAATATATCATCCATCTGCTATCAGTCAGTGAGCGAGGGAGAAAAATACTGGAAAAGAGGATGAGACTGACCTGAGAGTGACGCTGTCGCCCTCCAGGACGGTGATGTTATCGGGCATGTGTGTGAACTCTGCCCCCTGCACACTGGAACCTGAAACACAACAAACACACTTTAATACACTAAAACTAATATTTGAGTTGGGAAATCTAGTTTGAGAAATAACACAATTCAATAATATATTACAGAGAAGGCTCATGACAGGAGTGTAAGAATTATGCTATTTTATTACGACTGAGTATTTACTTTTGTTATGATTATTAACAGAAAAATACAGAAAAAAATCATTCATTCATAGTTTCCAACTGAATTTCACAAGATCAAATAAAGCCAATTCTATAAACTTGCAGAAAAATATGTCATTCCCACATTTCAAACCTGTTTCATTTAGCTCCTTTATCACGGAAGTATTTTAACACTTTAAAAATGTTTTATTATATTCTTTCCACTGTAGCCTCAGGTACTGTTCATCTTAAATATATGTGTAGAAAAATGGAACAATTTTACAGAGCATATTCTTAAAGATAACATCTGCCACTCAGATCAATTAGCCTAGTGTCAAAAGCACACCGTCTATAAGACAAGATAAGATAAGATAAAATATACTTTTATTAGTCCCACAGTGGGGAAATTACAGTGTTGCAACGCACAGTTCAAGAACAGCAGGAAAATGGCAACATGCAATAAAACAAGATAATAGATAATAGCTTAAAAATAGACTCTCAGTATATTATGATATGATGTACAGCAATATAACTATGTTTATGTATTAGCATTAGACAAATATAATATAAAATATAAAAATGTTAAATATCCGGATATTTATTTAAAAAATACATTCGATTCAACATATCTTCATTTGCCCTGGTTACTATAGCAACTTCAGCACTTGCATGAACGTAAAAAGGCATAAGCCGAGGTTCCAAATCGGTCCATATGTATTGTATTACCATATTTAAACGTTTCCGATTAGAAATATATTTGATTTCATGGCAATTAAAAGCTATATAAAAAAAAAAAAAGCCATTGCTCTGCCTGGAATGTTCCACAATATGACATAAAACATCTCGACCCTACATTTTTTCAATTACGCGTCGCTTTATAGCTCAAAAAATTGAAAAACATGCATTGTGACTGAGCCATCTATGCCTGTCCGTCCATGGGAGTGGATCTCTCCTTCTGTGGTTCTCCCCTCGAGGTTTTTTTCCCACTGTTTTTTTTTTGAGTTTTTCCTTGCCGAAGAAGGAGGGTCTAAGGACAGGAGATGCTGGGACAATTGTCCATTTGCTGCTTGTTGTTAGACATTCTGTATTTTTGAATTTTTAATTAATTACTAATAATTATTATTATTATTTTTTTATTTCTTGTTCTGCTCATTCTCTGACATTTTTGTTTGCTAATTTTTTTTTTTTCTTATTCTGCTTCATTCTCTGACATCTCTGTTTGCTAATTTAACAATTTTGTGAAGTCTGCCGAGATAACTTGTTGTTATGATTTTGGGCAATACAAAAATAAATTGAATTGAAATGAATTGAGCGTGTCGCCTCTCCGCAGATCTGACCTGTAACTTGGTCTGATTTGCTCTTCATGAAGATAGAAAGATTTAATACCATACTGTGAAACATTCCAGCCAAAGCATTGACATTAGAATGGAGAAAAGCATTTGACGGACCTTCCAGTAGAAAAGTTACACAATGCCGCTTTAATATACACTACAGATTATGACATATACCACATTAGTTTCACTTCTATAGCTTTGAAAACATTGTATAAGACTTGCAAATGTCCTATAATACGCAGCGGCGGTGGGACATCTGTACTTTGAGATTGGGGCGCCCATACTTCAGAGCCGCTGCATTAATGATAAACAGTCCTTGGGCTGAGGCTATTTATACAGGCCATTTTAACAAGGCAATTCAAAGTCTACAAACTAATTAAAAAGTGACATAAAATTAAACAAGCACGTTAAATTAAAGCTCATTGTGATAAAATGAAAGGGAGCAGCAGCACAGAAATTACAGGAGCAGGGAGCTGGTGAATTTCAAATGTAACAGGGACAAAAATACGCTCGGTTTTGCATATTGGCGAAACACACTGACAATTGTAATGAAAGTGTTTGGAAGAGTTGTCTTAAGAATGCTGTGAAATAAATGCGATTTCATTTGGCCTTGTCAGATTTTAACGTACTGGGCACAAGCGAAACTCATTATTTTATCATTATGCTTATTCTGGGTGGACAGGAGCATCTGCTTTTAAATCTAACAAAATATGATAGCGAGGGTGTTTTTTCGTTTTTTATTCCCAGCTTGTTTATTGCAAAGGATATACAGGATTAGCTTGGAAGGTCATTCAATAAAAAAATACACTTTCTCTCCTGTCAATCATTACGTAACTGACTTTTCTGAGATTTTACCCGTGTTATAATGTTGTTACCTTCCCAAAAACATACCTGGAGTTGTGTTTTGTTTCATTCTTACATCTTTTATCATTAGTCTGTCTATATGTCCAAAGCTCAAAATGCTCCGTTCCATATTGTGATGTCATGAAGTGGTAGTTTTCAAGTTAACATCAGCATTTTATCTTTAGTTCGATAGAAATCAGCAATTCTAAGGCTGAAATCATCAATCATCATCATTTTTTTTCATAAAGATTTTGCCCGATCGCCTTTTGCCGTGTTCCAATTAATATCATAAGCATCTGTATAAAAAATGGAGTCAGTTGTTGCACATTTAGAGGTGGCATGCTTTTTCACCATTTTGAAATTATTAAAGGGTCAGTTTGGAATTTTGGACCTGATTTCCTGGTTTGTCAGAGTGTTGGAGACGTGTGGAGACACAGTCCTTGTATATGCTGAGGTTGCTGGTGCGAGGCCAGTGCATGTCAGCGGCCATAGTAAACCTGCCACTAAAACAGTCTTATGGAACATGGTGTTTGAACTGTTCTAATATCTGTATAAGCATAAGTACAGGGAGACTGGGACAGACACTCCTGTTTCTCTCTTCTCTTCCCTTCCCTCTCTCATCTCTCTTTCCTTTTTCTTCTCTCTCTCATCTTTCTCTCTTCTCTTATCTTCTCTCCCCCTCTCTCCCTTTCCTTTCTCTTCTCTTTCCTTTTTATTCTCTCTTCTCTTCTCTCCCTCTCTTTTCCCTTCCCTCTCTCTTTCCTTTCTCTTATATCTCTATCTTTCTCTCTTTTCTCTCCCCCTCTCTCTCTCTCTTTCCTTACTCTTCTATTTCCTTTTGTGTCTCTATTCTCTCCCTCTCTCTTTCCTTCCCTCTCTCTTTCCTTTCTCTTCTCTCTCGATCTTTCTCTCCCCCTCTCTCTCTCTATCTTTCTCTCTTCCCTCCCTCCCTCTCTCTCTCCCTTTCCTTTCTCTTCTCTCTCCATCTTTCTCTCTCTTTCTCTCTCTATCTTTCCTTTCTCTTCTCTCGCTCTCTTTCCATCTCTCCTCTCTCTGTCTTCTCTTCTCTAGCTCTCTCTCTCCATCTTTCTCTCTTCTCTCCCCCTCCTGTCTTTCTCTCTTCTGTCCCTCTCTCCCTCTTTCTCTTTTTTTCTCTTCTCTCCCTCTCTTTCCATCTCTCTCTTCTCTTCTATCCCCCTTTTCTTTCTCTCTTCTCTTTCTTCCCATTCTCTCTCTCTTCTCTTCTCTCTCCATCTCTCCTCTCCCTTCTCTCTGTCTTCTCTTCAGCAGATTTATCTTCGTAATCTTCAAGTTTCTGTTTCTGCGAAAGTTACGCAATCTTGTGTAAAACATTAAAATTGTGAAAAAGTGTGCCACCTTTTACTGCCGTCCTATTGACTCAATTTTTGGTAAACATTTACTCATGCCATCATATTGTGAACCTCCCTAGTATGGACACATCTTCCTGTATTACCACCTAAAATCTCAAGGTGAAGTGTTTTCTGTTTGAGAAAAAAGAAAAATGCTGGATTTCTGGAAGTCTAGATAAAAAAAACAACATTATACATAGATCAAAAATGTGTGTAATACAAATAAATAAATAAATACAGACTTGATTAAAGACAAAAAAGTAATTGTATGCCCTCTGTACTGACCACATACTTGAATAGTGATTGGGGTTTTGGCTGCATTCTAGAGGGATGTACCTTCTTGAATGGGCCTGATAATGAGCCAGGGGAAGACGATTCACACCAGAGCCACCAGAGCGTGAAATGAAGCCAGCAACAGCAGCACTGGGAAACTCCACACTGACTACCAATACACACAAGTATATATAGGATACCCTGTACACATGCATACAGGGGAGCACGGGTATTGGACTCAAGACAAAAATGTCAGGGTGTTTTTTATTGCAAGAAAAAGGCAAACTAGGCTAAAGGTGTACGAGGAAAGTTTACTGGTGTCTTTATAGAGGTTGGGAGCTGGTTAAATAGGCTGAAAAAGATGAATTCGTACTCTGAGTGGGCTTGCCTCTCCACAGATTTAACCTGGCCTGGTGTCATCTCTGTTTAGTTAAAGGTCAATGACATGACATCTACCCAATTGCAATTTCTTCATTTAAAAAGGCTCAAATTTCATAATAGTTCCCCATATACCTGTAGTAACTCTGACCTTCATGGAACCAAATCTTTTTTTTTTCAGAAATCATGAGTTATTCTGCATGTTTTTTGTAGTTAAAGTGTTAAAATGTCATGTGGCGCGACCGGCCACCCTTAACTGCTGATTTTAAACTTTAAAAATTATTCTAAATCTAATCAAATTTATTAACTTTTTTTTTTGGCATATTTTTTTGTGTTTTGTCATGAAATTTCAGCTTTCTTGAATAGATATTTCCCATAATATACAAACAAATAGTGTCCAAGGCGTGTCAGTTTTTTCATCATGTTTTCAAATATCAATCTCATGTTCATATGACTCAGAACTAGATGAACATCCCAACAATGTTTTAGAAAATAAAACAATATTACAGTTATTCTCAGTCGCACCACATGACATTTTTTTAGGTCGTAGCAAATTCATGTACATAAAAAACACTCAAAATGCTTAATATAAATGTCAAACATAGATTTATGCACCTGACATCCTTATACATCATTGACCCATATACGAGTTGAATGTGTAGCTCTTTAAAATAGTTCCTTGGTCCTTACGGTGGTAGCTGGTAGTTAGACTAGTAATTTCAGTTGTAGTTACAATGGTAGTAACTGTGGTACTTTGGCTGGCAATTATACTGGATATTACACAAAATGGTTTCTTTTAAGCTTTAACCCATGATAGAATGTTGTTAGCTCTTCAAAACAGACCTGGAGTTGTGTTTTGTTTCATTCACACACGTTTGAGTAACCCTACATCATTACTCTGTCTACATCTCCAAAGCTCAAAACGCTCTGTTCCACGTTGTGATGTCATGATGAGGTAGTTTCGAGTTAACCGCTACATTTAGTTTGGTAGATTCCAGGTCTGAAATCATCCAAATGATTATAATGAAGGTGCATGGAGTGCATCACAAAGGAGAACCAAGTGTTTTTTGCTGAAAGTCAATAATAAATAAGCCGCATCACAAAGGAGAACCAAGTGTTTTTTTGCTGAAAGGTAAAAATAAATAAGCAGGGTTTGTGTGTTAAACATGTGCGAATGAAAAAAAACACAACTCATGGGATGTATTTGCTGAGGAAACAACATAGATCAGAAAATAGAGCAATATGGTCTTTTAATCAAACGGCATGGAGTGTATTAAAATGAGTGAGCGTGTGACTGGCAATTGGCACGATATCATAGTGGGTCATTAACAGGTATTTCTTTTCAGCAGTCATTATGGAGCTAATTGTAAGGCTAAATATTCCACTGGTTGCCTGGAATGGTGTAGCAGCTGATTTTAAAACGGCCCACAGTAAGATCAGTCAAGAACTAGTCACTTAATCAAAAAGTAATTGTTTTGAAGCAGGCCATGCTACGGACCATTAATTTACAATACAAATGTCTAGGAACCAATTCAGGATCTCATTACTGGCTTCTATGAAAACCTTATTTGACCTTCCTCTGAGAATGCTAATGCGTATGTTGGTGGTACTGCAAAGATGACATGAATATACTCGCAAAAACATAACGGATATCATTTTTAAAGTTGTACTATATGTCATTTTTCTGGTTGAGTGCCTTGTTATTGCCTTTCCTGAAGTGACATTAGACATTTATTTCCATGAAGATTGTGAAGTTAAGATTTGACCTATGGAGCGTGAGGTTGTCAAGGGTAACGGAAATCAGATACTACAGAAATCAATGCTAAAAATATCATCGAAACTAGGTCCATTTGAGCAAGTATCAATACTGAAAAAGTCACATTTACAGGACAGAATTAATCTTTCCTGAAGGGCTATAAAATGACCTTGAGCTGTTTCAGAACAAGTATAAGAGCACATAGACGCCCATGGACCACTATGGAACATACCTGGAGGAGTTAAGTACTAGGACTTCTTGTTCAAAATGACATTAAAATGCTACGCTAATTATAATTGTGTTATAATATCAGAATCAGTATTGAATATTAAGTTTATTCCTTCGAAATCAAGTTTGAAATATTATTACCGTGACAACAGTAGTGTAGAGGCATTTCCACCCAATAAAGAGCACTTCCTGTATTACCTCATAATATATTATATACTATATATATTACATCATAAGGTCAGGATTCCCACTCTTTTTCACTGACAAAATTTTAAAACTTTTCCTCGACTTTTTCCATGACTTAAAGTGTATTTTCCATGACTTTACGGCACCTATATGTAGAATTTAGCTTTACTTTTAAGGCTAAATATGAAATGTGAACCCTTTTCCACTCACCTTATGGTATTATAGTACTTTTTTTTTAATTATAGTACTTCATAATACTGTCAGTACATTTGTTGTCTCTTTTGAACAGACGTTATTGTATCCTGCAGTGTTTCCCTCAGAACATTTGTTAGGTTCTCCGGGATCAGAGACATGTGAAAATAATCGGAAATAATCGCCTAATAATAGCCTCATGAGAACTTAACAGAACGCTGTAGTTGCAAAAGACAGACTAAAATTCCATGCCTTTTCCAAAACTGTACAATTTACAAAACCATGTGAGGTTTACACAGCCTAAATGCGCAGTGTTTGTGTCTTAAACGTGTGTGAATGAAACAAAACACAACTCCAGGTACATTATAAAACATATCAGAAACCAGAGCAATATGAGCCCTTTAAAAACGCAAATGCAACTTTCCCGGTTAATGAATTCACACCTAATGATGCTAAAAAGAGCTTAATGCTATGCTAATGAAAACAGGTAGGCCAACATCCCAGCTGGATACCTGTCTGAGCCTATCCACAGAGCCTGACAGTACACCTGGGTCCCTACCCCTCCCACCTCCACCGCTCTCTCCCCGTGACCCCAATATCTCAATAGACTTTATCCTGCCGCCCGCCCTGAGCTTTAATAAACGGTGACTTTATGAAACCTGAAGATGGAGCTCCACACAGTACACCAGCTTTGTAAAGGACAGGCGGAGTTGAGGCACAGCTAAATCAGTAGTAAAAAGTAGAGTTTTGTGAATGAAACAGAGATGCTTTTCTGAAAAAGTGTATTTACAGTTGTTAACCACATCTTTAAAAAAATAGTTTAAACTGTTTGCAAACCTCACTTTCCTAAAGCATTATCTAATTATCCACCTCGTTTTTGGAGATTATGAACATGTTTCGCAACTTTCAGAAGCCAAAGCGGAGTTTCACTGTCAACAACTAGCATGCTAACACTGCATTAGCCTTATTTCGTCATTTGGGTAGATAAAAATACGTTATAATTAGACTCATTTTGATCCTGAGGGTTGTTTTATAATATATCTGTATGTACTGCAACACATTTTACATTATTACATGAAAAATACTGACAATTTCAGTGTTAGAACATGTTTTGTTTTCAGTATAAAAAGTTAAAAGTCCATTTCAGAACAAAGAAATACAAAATAAAGAGCCTGCCTTAGACAAAACAAAAAATATCAATTGAGAATAATTTGTAAATGTAAAGTTGGGACAAGAAGCCAGACTATGGAACAAAAATACAATACTCAATACCAAATACAAGCAAACTAATAAAATACTGTCCCACTTTAAATGTATGTTTTTAACTATATGTTTTAATAGTTTTTAAGATAAGATAAAGATAAGATATGCATTTATTAGTCCCACAGTGGGGAAATTACAGTGTTGCAACGCACAGTTCAAGAACAGCAGGAAAATGGAAACATGCAATAAAACAATATAATAAATAATGGCTTAAAAATAACTTAAAAATAGACTCTCAGTATATTATAATGTTATGTACAGTAATATGACTATGTTTATGTATAGCAGCATTAGACAGGATACATAAATATCAGCAATATTTAACTTCTTTACATTGTTGTAAGGTGACCTTGAAAAAAGGCGCCTAATACATAAAATGCATTATGATTATTGTTATCATCTCCGTTGACCATACAAAAAAATCCACAAAATCACAACCCGCAATAACCACTTTTACATGGCTCTCCCGCCTTCATACTTAAAGCTTAAAGGCCGTCCTCCCACACACGTAAAGTAAAATAGATTGAAAACAAATGAAAAACAAATGGCGCGTATCGACACAGAGCAGCCCCGCATGTTCTCAAAGTCAATGGAGGACATGATGGCCCATTGAGCGCACATCACTACATACATACTACAGCACTGTCATAAAAATCAATTGCACGCTATATATACAGTACACATGCTAACATACGTGTGTAGTAGTACATGTGGCTAAGTACACAATCGCTGTCATACCATTGAAAGACACTGAAAGCTGCTAAATGACCGATCCAGGCCTTCAAAATCTCTCTCTAAAAGCTCCACTCGTATTAATAGCTGCTTCTGCCACACTGCAAAGCTATGTAAGGCGCCCGAGCTCTGAGAAAGGCAGTTCTGTTGCCGAGCCCGAGGGTAAGGAAGTACCGTATCTGTATTATGTGTATTATGGTCTGTCTGATGGACCCGGCGCATTACATATCTTTGTGCAAGTAGCAAAGTAATTATGTTAAATGTCTTCAAATCTTCAAGGGAAAGTTGCAAGTACGGGGTAAATGGTATAAGAAATGAGTGAAGCAAAAAAAAAGAAAAAAATATAATTGTCATGTATTCACTTTTTTGCAGTTTTGTAGATTTGTTTCTGCGTAGTTAAATATTAAAGTGTTGTGCAGATCAGTGGCAACTTTTGAAACTGTGAAAATGACTTTAGTTAAAGGTGCATTGTGTATTTTTTTCTGGAGGAGGGTTCGCCAAATGCTTTTCTCCATGAACATGTTATTGCTTTGTCTAGAATGTTTCGCAATATGGCATTAAATATTTCTATCTTCATGGAGATTAAATTAAGTTACAGGTCAGATCTGTGGAGAGGCGACCCCATTCACTGCCAGAATAGAGAGAAGAGCTATAAACCACCTGGAATTGAATAAATATAAGGTAGAGCTGTTTAATGTCACCCTGTGGGACATTCTGGAGAGCAGTGACATCGCCATAGTAACAAGCAGGTAACCCCCAACCCCCCCAACCTTCAATGAGGTAAAACAAAATGGAAGTTCAGTTCCTTGTGATGCTGTTATGCTCATTATTTTGATGTGTTCTTGACCAAAGCACTTCACTGAGTACGGTATTTCTGTGTTTTGGGAAAAGCATCTAAAAGCATCTAAAAAGCATCTTTTTACAGTATAAAAATGAAAAAAATGAACATTATGTTCCTACTTTTGTGAAAGAGGACTAAAGCTACCAACTCCAGCCACAAGGGCTCAATAAAGAAACATCAGGAGGTTTTAGCAAATGGTTTAAAATATCAAAATATGTGTGGCGTGTTGAGAAATCCGTCATTTATATTAGGCAACCATTGCACCCAAAGGCTTTATTCTGCTTTTTAATTTGTTAATCATCTTGAGAACCAAAACTCAACATTATAACATAACACAATGTTTTGTAAATCAGCATTACCTCATATCTGGAGACATACATAGGTCAAAATTTTACATACAGTTCATTTCGCATTTCATCTACACAGTTTAGTAACAAAAAAAGTTCATTTAGTCTTTAGTTCCACTTTAATCTCAATCACAATCTCCTCACAACTTGTTATGATATCAATTTGCAGACAGCCCTATTTACATTTGACCTACTTCGTCCTTTCCTGCCAAAGAAATTCAACAACACTTCTTCTCCTCCACTCTCCCTCCCTCTCTCTTTCTTTCTCTCTCTTGACTTTATTTAGGTTAATTCAATTCCATCTTCGGTCTGCGGGCTTCCAGACTGTCACGAAAACACACACATACCCCCTTCCACAGAGGCAATTACAGGCTCCCCCTTCGCCGCGCAACTCCGTAACACTTTTTGATGGAATAAAAGATGTATGCACGCTCGCAACACCCCAAACAACAGAACAAAGGTCACGAGCCTTCTGGGACCCTACCCCCTTTTCCCTTTTCCCTTCACAATTCCCACTTTCGCTGCTCGATTGGCACCTCCGACTGCAAAGCTAGCTCGCTACCTCGAAAACCAGGTCGATGTTTCTTAGCGTACGAGCGTTTAGCATAACACTTACTAGTAGTCGCTGATGGGTGTTTTGCTGTAGCTGACAACGTAGCGCTAAAGCGAGTCATGTGTTGCGCTTTTTAGACAGGATATCAAACCTCCGCGACCCCTCCGCGACCCCAGTCAATCACACTCGCGGCGCAAATATTGCTTTGACCCCGGTGCGCGATGGGAAATGGACAGTTTGGATAAGGCAGGTCCTCGGGGTTAGGAGATGTTTCAGATGTGCGCGAAAAAGGTATATTACAATTCTCAACGCTAATTAGGTGAATGGAGCTTTGCTGTTGGGGAAAGCGCAGCGGCACAGCGGTTAGCATCCTAGTTTATATCGTCCTATATTGTGTTTGATGCGACGGTTTTCTGGACACTTGAATTCAGCGACGGTGATCGTTGAGAATAAGAGCGGACAGAAACTAGTTCGCGCAGATGAATGCTGTTGTTGCGTCCTTGAGCAAGACGCTTCAACCCTTCAACCCCCCAGTTTCTGCGTACACTGGTGTATGAATCTGTAGTTCCTTGCATGGCTTGATGGTGGAAATGCGCGTATAAAAATGTCACCATTTACAATTTAAAAGCAATTTGAGGAAAGCGTTTGGTAAGGTAACATAATGGCAGGATGCTGACATAGCTAATGTCATTTTCAGTTGGTTCTCTCCGAGCTTTTTCTACCCCGGTGACGCTAAATTGCACCTATATACGTGAAGCCTTCACAAAGTTGGCATATTTCTAATAAGTAGGGCAGCACCCGCCTACATACCCCAGGGCCAATTACAGCAGTGTGAGGCTGCTTGTAACATGAAGGGCATATGCTATAAAAATCTGACAAATTATACGCTAGACATATGTATGTGTGTCAAAGAAAATGTACAAAAATACAAAATGTCAAACCTATTTCAAATGTAATTAAAGATATGTAACTTTTCTGGCGCGAATTCTGCTACCTGCTTGTCTCCATGGATACAGTTGGCTCTCCTATAGCATTAAACTTATCTATCGTACATTTGGATTGCTTAAAAAACACAGACAAACACGGTATTCCCCACTTTTACTTTTTA
>JACN01089808.1:0-10791 GCA_000787155.1 Scartelaos histophorus | reverse complement strand
AGGTCCATCAAATGCTCTTCTCCATGGCGATGTTAGCGCTTTGACAATATGGCATTAAACCTTTCTATCGTCATGGAGACCAAAACAAACCAGATCTGTGGAGAGGCGACTCCGCTCACAGTCAGAATGCCTGGTATTTTTCAGCTATAAATCCACCTGTAATTTAATAAATGTAATGTGCAGCTGTTTAAAGTCATACTGTGGAACATTCCAATCAGAATAATGACATATCCATACAAACAAGCAAGGCCAGACCACAACGAAAAAAGTTACATAGTGTGCCTTTAAGTAAAACTATTGAAATACCTGTTTAAAATATACTTTAAGAGTATCAAGGAGGACAAATAAAGCATCAAAGGTAGTGATCATGAATTTAGCTCATTTTAAGTGATTCAATTGATTTATTAAATTTTCTAGCTGTTTTTTGTCATTTCAGCAGGTCTCACACAAACTTTTCAGTCCAAATCTAAAACGTAGTGGACTAGAAAGTACAGATACCTGCTCTCAAATGTATAGTAAAAGTAAAAAGTATCCAATGTAAAATTTAGATAACTGTATTTAAGTACTTTTACTTTTGTGCTTTGTTACCTATCACCAGTTTACAGGTTGGCAGTACAATTCCAGATACCAGTGCCTAGGGATGTGTATGCAAGTGTGTCCTTAGGCAAGATACTTCACCCTTGTAGCTAAAAGATAAATGTGCCAGTGCAATATATTTTTCATGATGACACTTGGGTAAATTGAAATAATGGAGTTTTTAAAAGATTGTTGATAGTAAATGGGGCAACTACAAGTCATAAAAGATGCACTACGTGTTTTTTTCTAGTGGAGGGTTTCCAGTTACAATATATGTTTTTCTTTTTTCTTTACAAATAAAAATGCATCTAATTGAATAAATGCATGATGAAGTTATTTTGTCCAGTTGACTAATTTATTTTCCTTTTGCCATGGATTCCACCTGGACGACTGAGGGATTTTTCACACATTCGATGGTTTAGTGTCATAATGTGTGTGAACATTCAAGACAAAACAATAAAAACTCCAAGAAAAAAAATACAGATTGCACTTTTAAAGAGGGAATACTACACCTCTATGTGGTATTGCTAACATATTGACATTTTAAATAAGTTTACACATCAGTTTTTGGTGGTTTTGTCGCTCCATCCCTTTGCTCTCCATGCTAAGTCTCTCCCCTTTCAGAGCACTACCACAACACAACCAGTAATGAAACTACTGCAAGGTTTGTCAAGTTGTCGTTTACAGTTTTATAACCTACTTTTGTATATTTATGCAAAATTGTCATGCACAAGCGTGATTTAGAGATCGCTAGATGACTCAAACATGCATGGGTGACAAAAAAAAAAGACTTCAGACACGTTTTTGATGAAGAAACAACATTATAAAACAGCTGATTTAACATAATACCTCCTTTTTAAAATTAGAAGTTTGGAGAATGTTGAAAAACAGTGTATATAAATTTGAGAATAGTGCAAAAAATCGTTATAATTCAAATGTATTGTGCACATGTATTTCCCGCCAAGGTTATGGAAGGGTTAGCGTATCCATCACTGCGTTAAATGGTTTCCCTGTGTGTAGTATGACTGTCAGATCTGGCTGTATAATCTATATGTGAAAATTGGTAATACATCAGATTTACTGTGTACGCTCTGCCATGATTCTACCCTGACGTCCATAGATTTCCCTTTATGGCTTCATCTATATCCACTTCCCTATACATTTGAACACATGCCTCACACTACCTTAAGGCCACTTGTAGTATGTGGTATGTTCCGTGCCGTAAATCCTTTGTATTCGCCCGTAGCCTGCAGCATCAGATCAGAAAAACACATCAATTATTCATCACAAAGTATAGAGATCATGTTTTGAGTCTGCATGCATGTTTTAGATGTTTTTTTCCCTTCCAAATTCTCAAAAGACACAGCGCGGTTTTCTGGAATAGAACATTATTGTCTCAGGCTGAATAACTTCTAATTCCCCGAAAATGTTGTAATTACTGCGCTATTTTTTCGTAAGTGTTCTTGAATATTTTAATTACCGAGCAAAACAGCGGGGCTACCGTGAGATTCAAACTAATTCGATCTAGTGTTTCGCAACTACAAAAGTGGCCTAATCAAAGCGTCTTCTAAATTGTTAAGATGAAAATTGAGTTCAGTTTGGGTGGATTGTACAAGAGGGCTGGACAATTTGGGTAAAAACAATGTCTAATTGCGTTCTTTCTGACCAGTATTACATTACATTTTTGTTTTATTAGTACAAATCTGCTGAAAATTCATGGCACTGACAGAAGCGTTAACATTTAAGAAAAGACTGAAATCTAAACTCATACAAGGATTAGAAGCTGTTCAGAACATATGAGTCTGAACATAGAACTATAATCAAATCTGGAAGATGAATCCAAGATGGCATCGTATTGTTTTCAGTGGCCTGTGCTGATTGGTGCATGACCAGAAAAAAGATTTGTACTTCTGCATTATTTCCTGGTTTTGAGCCTAATGCTGCTCAAGGTGTGATGTCAGAAAAGCCCAGACGAGTGGAGTGCACGAGTGGAGCTAGTGCAGGCTCAGAGTGGGACTAGGCCAACTCTTACAAAGTTGAAAGTTCTCGGCTCCTTGATATTAAAAAAAAAAAAAAAATTTTTATTCATTTCAATGGAAATTGTTTAAAAAAAAAAAAAAAAAAAAAGTGAAGTTCATATTGTAAAAATACAGAAGAATCCCTACAAAATCCAACTTTTATGAAAGCTGTGAATACCTCGTCAGCCAAACCCAGGCAGTTTGATTTCACAAAAATGCATTGTGTTCTATGGGAGAATTGTTTCTGGGCTGAAGCTGCAGTACCTGAAGCGACCACTGCTTGATCACAGATAGAGTCCTGGTCTTATCCAGTTCTCATTATAGATCCATGGAGCTACAACATTATTAGCAGCAAATGCAGCAACTACATAATAAATGCCTTTTTTATTATTTGTAAACCTGGAAGTAGTACTTATGCAATCTTACATGGAGCTACAACATTATTAGCAGCAAATGCAGCAACTACATAATAAATGCCTTTTTTATTATTTGTAAACCTGGAAGTAGTACTTATGCAGTCTTAGCATGCTAGTCGTTTGTATTTCCTTGACAATAAAAATTGTGAAATAGGAATTCTGTTGTTCAGAATACATTCTTTGTGTAACTTTTCTGGAGGAGGACCTGTCACATGCTTTACTCCATGGAGATGGTATTGCTTAGTCTAGAATGTTTCACAGTGTGGCATTAAACTTTTCTATCTTCATGTAGACCAAACCAGACCAAACTACAGGTCAGATCTGTGGAGAGGCGACCCCACTCATAGTCAGAATGCCTCTATTTCTAGATATTTTTGAGCTATAAAACCACCTGTAATTACGTAGATCTAAGATAGAGCAATTTAATGTCAGACTGTGGAACATTCCAAGCAGAGAAATGACATATCCGTGGAAACAAGGAGGTAACAGACCCCAACAAACAGTTACACAGTGCAGTGTGACGCAGCAGGTCCCTGAGAGCGCGGGGCCCCGGGAGAGCACGTGGAGACGCGCGCCCGGATCAGTATCGGCGGCTCCGCGCGCATCACCAAACGCACATTAAACTTTGTTTTCTATAACTTTTCCAACCTGTTCTGCCGTGACTTGGGGTGCTCACTTGGAAGCGGCAGTGGTGCCTCTTAAACCCGAAAAAAACAGTCATTTACTCACCCTCGCACTGCCGCCTTCACCCTCCTCCCGCGGTGCGATCTGGCAAACCCGGACACACCCGCGCCAGAGCCTAAATCCTCCCGGTGCGCAGGTTCCGGTGGTCACATGATCCACGAGTCATTTACATAGGCAGTTCTGTGCATTTTATGTTTATTTGTACAGTTTTGTTTTGTATAGGTAACTTCATGATGTTGAAGGAAGCTGCCCTCCCTGTAACCGCCCCTGAAATATTCTTCCTTCATTAGTAGGAATGATGTAAATGAGGTTTCAGGTGAGGGGGTTACGTAATATGGGAGGGGCCAGAGGGTATAAAGGTGCAGCTCTGCGGCTCAGGTGGGAGCCTCGTCTCGTCTCATCGCGTCGCGTCCTGGTTACGACGCAGGTGACGTTCCCTGAGAAAGTGAGGAGGTAAGAGAGAAAGAAAGAACGAGCGAGTAAGCAGCGACTAAAAGACTTAAAGGGGAAGTCTTCCTTTTGTTCTTTACGTGTTTGCCGGTAAATTTACTTTTTTTTTTTTAATCACTGGAAATATTTTTGCACCTTTTTGCTCTGTGGAAGATTTCAATAAACCACACCAAAAAAATCCTGACTGAGCCTGAGTTTGTTGAAGAATCTGCCGCATGCAAATTAACATCAGTTTACATTTGAAGAATACATATGATTCTTTTGCAGGTATTTAGTAATAATCTCTAACACACATAGAGCATTATTTTACCTTAAGCTGGTTAATATTACCAGTTTAACCATAGAAATTTTCTCAGCACTTGAGCCTAAATGCAGAAGAATACAGCATCACTCTAACATACACGACTCAGATCAAAATACAACTTGATTTCACAGGCCCGACTGTTAGTTTGGAAATCTCGAACTACCCGTAAAAGTTTCTGTGTGTCTATATGTTGTGTAAAAATGATCCATAAAATCAAGTTGTTACACAAATATATGGTCTGGGTTAGAATAATACTCCCTTCTGTAGTGCTGCTTGTAAATACTCGTACGATCTAATGTAAAATGTCTGAATAATGCAAAAGAAAGCTCATTATGTTAAATTTGAAGAGGCGGTGGGATTAAATCAATTTTCTTCTTTCTACTCCCTTTTGGGTCAGTTTTTGTCGTTGCTTTGTTTCTGTTACAATTGCATTAATGTCAATATGGATAATACTCATTGTAAAAGAACGTAAAAGGCTTATTTGCCCAAAATAAATACACTAAAAAAGAAAAAGAAAATTGTAAAAAATGGTCAGAATGTTCAATGAACCAAAACAGTACAATTTACCAACTTACACCATCATCAAACTTGATTCTTGTTCCATTCACGCAAATTCACAACCTTTCTTCTTACCGACGGAAACCTAAATGTCTTTCTTCACTTTCACCCTAAATTTCAGACTAACCCGCCACGACAAAGACCCATTCTGGAGTTATTTGTTCCACGTAGTTATGGTTTATATGTGCTACAACCGGCATGGGGAGGACGGCGCTTCATTCCTCTCTCGGTGACACTTCTCATCCTCGCCGTATCCATCTTTCTTACCGGATGGGGCCACATTGCCTCTGAAATAGCAAGGAAAGGTCAGGGCGTTAATGCACAAACTGACAGCCGATGCATCACCGAAATCTATGGTGACTTTTGGCGATAGATCCTGCACGGAGACGCCCAGCTTTCATCGGACAAAAACAAGCCTGATGAGAAATTTCAAGCGGGAAACGGACCCGGAGATGGTGGGGGTGTTCTTCGGTTAAACACTGCGGGCAGTTTTCGGGACGCCCTCGTGGAAAAAGTGCAATTTGTCCACGTTGAAAGAAATCAATGCAGAGGAGTGGCCATTTTTTTTAATGTTCTCGCGGCTGGCATTTTCATAATGTTTTCTGTCAATTGGTGATGTAAAATTTGTTGCTGTGTTGCTTTCCGCCGACTGAAGATTCACTCGTCAGAAATAGAAAGAACGAAATGGAAACATAAGTTAAATTTTCTCTGTGGTTAAAGGCGTCCACGTATTGAAGCGAAATGTGTCCTGTCCCAGAACACAGATATTGTAAATGCAGCTCTTGAGGTCGAAATGGGTCTGCTGTGTGCCGTTTTACTGTCAGAGAATCAGGAAATGTGTGTTGGCATGCTAGTTGTTAGCTTGAAAATGCAAATAGACTCATTTGCATTGGATAATTAGGACGCTCTGAATACATAAGGGAAGTGAGGAAGAACTTTGGACAATTGCAAACCGTTTAAAAGTAGTTACTTCTGCTTTTCGCATTTTAAAACTGTAAAATCACATACAGCGTTTGCCTATCAACCCAATTGTTAAAAACAGTCCTAT
The DNA here is from genome assembly GCA_000787155.1 of Scartelaos histophorus. Lineage (NCBI taxonomy): Eukaryota > Metazoa > Chordata > Actinopteri > Gobiiformes > Gobiidae > Scartelaos > Scartelaos histophorus. Next base: position 4,737 of record JACN01089808.1, on the reverse strand, counting down.
AGTTGTTAACACTACACTATAGTTGGCAACACTTACTACTAAAACCAAATTATCCATATCACTAACAGCGAGGGGGCACCACATGATAAACTTTCAAAATATTTTTCATAAATTTTCATGTTATTCACTTGAAAATGTTAATAAATATAGTTGGATGCTGTTTGAATTGATGCACATTTTGAATTGAGACATTTAAATATGCCTACATGTCCTGTACATACACTGCACACACACAAAAAAAACTGGATTTAATGCTCTGATCTGGGGTTGGTGCAGTCGGTCAGTTTGTGCTCACAGAATGAGGTCAGCTGATACTTTATGAATATACTGAATGACCAGGTTATTTCATCAGTGGATTTTTTCTTCCCCGATGACACGGGCGTATTCCAAGACGACGAGGCCAGGATTCATCAGGCTCAAATAGTGAAAGAGCGGATCAGGGAGCAGGAGACTTCATTTTCACACGTAGGGAGCTCGACGCATCATTTTCACACATGGATTGTCCACTACAGAGTCCGGACCTTAATTGAGAATCTTTGGGATGTGCTGGAGAAGGGTTTGCGCTCAGACTCGACCATCATCTTGGTGAAAAATGAACGCAACACTGGATGGGAATAAATCTTGTGACATTGCAGAAGCTTATCGAAAAAATGCCACAGCGTAATCAAAGCCAACGAAATATTAGAATGTGTGACTTTTTTTTTGTCCAGGCAGTGTAGTTGGGTGCTGTAAAGTTATTGAGATTTTTTTAGTGAGACATTTGAATATATGATGCACATTTTGAATTGAGATATTTAAATATGCCTGCATGTCTATAGTGGGATGTGGCAAGTGTTACGACCCAGCTTGTCTAGGGTGAGGGAAGTAACAAAAAAACACCAAGATGGAAAATGGAATAAATAAGTAAGGTTTAATTAACAGGTGTGAAAGAGGTTTAACTTAACAAAACATGGTAAAATATGTCCATAACTAAACCAAGTTAAGAAACAACACGACAGGTTTAACATAAAACAAGTTTTGTGCTAAAACGGGTCACGTGAGTTCACAAAAACGAGTGATTAACTAAGGGACACAAAAATAAACCAAAACCACAAGTGTCCCAAAGAAAACCACAAACAGAATCGAGTGACCAAATCAAAAGGCACAAAACAGAATGAACTAAACAAAACTGAGTGTCTCAACACACTAAAGTCACAAACTAGTACAAACAAAGTGACAGACACAAATGAGACACATTGGCAGACTGGCCACCAAGACCAGCAGCCCTGAACAGGAGCTGTGATCTTCTTAAATAGGGGGAGGAGGCTGGGGGCGGGGCCAGGTGAAGGATGCTCCACCAATCAGGGACCAGGGCTCGAGCAGCAGGAACAAAAATAGCAGCAAAACACACAAAAAAACAAACTGAAGGACTGGGGCCGTAACAGCAAGTTATTTTTTATTTGCTGGGCTGATGTAGCTTGTAAATTACATATAAGAACAGCCTTTGTTGTACTATTTTTGACAGTAGACAGGTAAGGTGTGTGTGTGTGTGTGTGTGTGCGTGTGCGTAAATATGAGTACAATTCATTACTATGAATCGGTGATGGTTTAAGATGCATAAAAAATGAACTTCAGTGAAATTTTATGAAATTTAGTTTAGCTCTTTGAGGAACTTGTGACTTATCATCATTATAACTGTAATCAATCAATCATGTAATCAAGGAAAATTAGTTTTGACCTATTTATTTTGACATATAAGCATTTTACTGCATGTGAGCCAGGAAGTAAAGCTGTGCACTTCTAGAAAACTAAATAAATGCTGTGCTATAACTTGATTTTATCCTTACACATACTTTTTACATCATTTATGTTGTAAAATATGGAAACTCAATTCAAGGGTTTCCAAAAATATACAGTACCGTGTCCACGATTTGTCCACCGGAATAAATCTTTCAAAATCAAATCATATTTAGAAACCAGGTTTGTTTTTTTTCCTCTTCTGAGCCTTGGCTTCACATTAACAAACCACATATTTCCCTTTTCGCGCCGCATTTATTTTGCTTTTTAAATCTCACCGCGGCCCCTCTCTTGGACTCAGAGCTGTCAGCGTGGATCCCGTCACTGTTTATATTGTTCCTCTTGTAATTTCCTCGCCTTGTTTGTCCTCATTTTATGCAGCCTTAAACTGATTTGTGCCGTGGGCTGTCTTCTATTTCTTCTATCAAATACTTTCCCCATCTCTAGGTAAATACATTGGGAAAACGCTCCTCTTCACAGTAAATAGACGGCACCAATTTTAAGCGATTTCTCACAATCATGTTTTATTCCACATTCCTCTCACAGATTAGGGCTAATGGAAGCGTCGCGCGTCTGATTGGTCGCCAGGCTTCGAGGGCCCCGTGACTGACAGTCGGGGTATTTATTTTGGGAGCTAAAAAAAGAGCAGGAATCACAGGGCCATAAAGTGGAAGTAAGTTGCCCTGGGCTCCGGCTGCGTTCTCAAATGTGAGCGCTCATTCTAAAGAGACTTGTCAGGGGAACTTCAGACGTAAATTATAGTATTAGTTTAGCGCTGGATGGGGAGAATGTGACTGAAAACTATGGACGTTTTTATGTATATATATTTATAACCACGTCCCCTGGTATTTACAACTTCAAGATTGATATATTGGAACTTTTTTACGCGCTTGTCCATGGAAATTGTCCATATAAGGTACATGTTATTTTTATCCATGGAGACAAGCAGGTAGCTCCACCAAGCTACATTACAGGTTTGATCTGTGGAGAGGCGACCCAACTCAGAGTAAATCTCTTTTTTATACCAATACATTTGAAACTTATCTATGTAACACAGAATCTTTTAATCATATTTTCAAATGATCAACTAAACTGATAAAAACACCTGTAATTGAATGAAACAAGTTACACATTGACATGGAGCAAAAAAATAAAAATAAAGTAAAAGTAAAAAATCTCAAAAGTATTTAAATACCCGTGATTTACAGATACTTAACTACTTAACTTTTACACTGCTTTTTATGCTTATATTCTACTATTGAGAGCTTATAGGAAAAAATGTGTTTTTTTTCAATTCAATATAAGTAGCTGTTGTAGACAATAGTTTTAACATTCAGCTTTGAACTAAACTCCAACTAAACTAAATCCCAATCACTGTCAGAAGTCACAACTTGGTATGTAAAAATACACTTTCCAACTGAACTTTTGGTCCAAATTATCCCTAACTGGTTTCATCAGATTTGAAAATAATACTTACTTTTCACTTTTCACACAGTGCTAATGTTTCTATTCTTTTCCCAGGCTGAGTCAGTGTGACCCCATCAACATGGAAATGTGCCTGGCAAAAGTAGCATTACTGTCAAAAGTGTAACCTGGTGAGTAGCTGATGGTCGTGATGCAAACATTGCACTGTGCTGTGCCTAACTTTCACACTTACAATCCAACTATGAATGAAATCAACTTTTTACTATTAGACAAAAAGGTCTTCCCCAGTATTTGACCTCACATATGATAAACATGAAACATATTTATATTTAAAGTGCATATGACAATTTAGATTATTAATTTACTTAACATTATTATATTATATTTATTGTCTATTTATTTTATTTTTAGTAAAGTTTATCATTTTACTTCCTAGTTGGACCGCAGATGCCACATACGTAGGTCTAGAAGTAAATGCGTAACAGTTTCCTTGCAACCATAATATTTGCAAGGACCAAAACTTTTGTCTAAATTACAGAAGAGTTGATGAAATTAAAGAAAGATTAGTGTAATTTATATGATTGGTGAATATACTACATAAAAGATGAGGTATAGGCTAGTATTAGAAGATCTAGTTCAGCTCAGAGAGGGAAGTAAAACAGAGTTTAAAACACAAAACCAGGAGACAGTAATATGGTGCAGGATGTGAGTTGTATTAAAGGGATGGACAAACAGGATATTTATAGTATTTACATTATTTACAGTTCAGTTCAATATTGCAGATGGTACTTGAAGATCGTTTATAGTGTCCGTGTGAATAGGGTTTGACTCAGTCCTTTATGGTTATTGCTGTGTGAAGTGGTGTGTGTGGTGTGGCTACTGCGCCTCCTACTGCACTGTCAATGCTGATGGTTGTTGTGATTCTTTAGGCCCTTAGCCTTGGGCGGCTCGCTGTCGGGTTCAGCCGGACCATAGAGTGGACGGACCGACAACTGGAGAGGACAGTTGAGAGAAGATAGATGGACATGAGGAAGAGAAGAAGGCACCTGGCCAGTTCTCTCTTTGTTTTCTATGCACAAAAGACGACAATATTGCATCAAAAAAATGGCAGAGTCGCCTGATTAGCAGCTCCTGTTCACCATATGTGGAGTGCACCCTATTAAACAGGAAGGAAAACTGTGGAGATCCTGCAAGAACTCTCGCGAGAACATTACGAAGTACCGCGATATTTCAGGCTGCAACTCTACCCTGTAACCCTGAAAATCACCAGGGTTACATTAGACTGGTAAAAAAAATATATAATAATAACATTACAACACATTTATTTTCTTTGTGCGTAAATTGTGTCTGTATTTTTGGATGAATTTTTTTGTTGCTGATGATATAAGTAGAGGTAGTTTAGAAAGTTGCTTCCTGTATTTTTGCATCTTTTCTTCACAAATTACAACAATAAAACTATAAATATCTCCTGTGTGTACTCCATCACTAAACAAAGCCATAATTACAAAGACATGAAACCCTGTCATATGCACTTTA
>JACN01032979.1:0-17870 GCA_000787155.1 Scartelaos histophorus | reverse complement strand
GTAGTAGTAGTAGTAGTAGTAACCACTCCTGCATTAGAATACTCTGTGATACACATTTATCGTCACGTAGTATTTTTTGTGTGTCTTGTCTGAAGGGGGCGCTGATGAGAAACTCTAAACACGCTTCACACCTGACATGCAGCGATAAGAAAAACCCAATAAACGTACAAATGTCGGGCTTCAAAACTGGCAGAAACTCCTTCTCTCTCCAGAGTTCTTCTCCTCAGTGTTGTTCAGCAGCGTCTGGCTCCATCTTAATGAGGCGCATTAAGGCCTCACTATAAAGGATGGCACCTTGGCATCATTATCTTTACTTCACTCCAGACTGAACGGCTCTGCGAGTGAAATACACATGCAGATCCACTCAAACAAACAAAATCTACAATCCTGACAGATATGGAGATGTGGTTTTATTTATTTTTTTATATTTTTTGGAGCTTTTTGCCATGTTATAACGTTCTCACATCACAAAAATGCTCAAAGACGTTTTAAATTTCGTCCATGTAGGTACCCATGTGTCCACAGACCCTAGTGACCCTTTGAAAAAAAAAAAAAAAGGCAAAAGTGAAGCGGAACATAGTGCGACTTTCATGGGAAAACCGGGATTAACTTCAGAACATCAGAAATGATGAAAAATCAAGGACAGTTTGGAAAAGTCAAACCTCTCAGATCCATGCGAATGATTCAGAGCCCAGTTTAAAAACACTTACATTTGTTTTTTTTACATTTGACGAGCATTTTTACAAAAGCAAAATCCACATTTCAAGGTCATTATCGTACAAATCCTCACAGACAAGTTGAGCCCACGAGTTTTTCACGTTATCCACAGATATATTACACATTTAATCATAAATTATACTTTTTGTGAAGCCCATATACTTTATTTTTTCCATCCTTCTTAACAGAGAAGCAAATTAAATAAGATTTGTACCTTGAAAATTCAAAATTGTTGCTTATTTTTTTGTTGTAATGTCATAAAAATATGATGTTAGCTTCATTTTGCCTCCACTTTACACAATTTTAAACATTCTGATGATTTGAAAGGGCCTATTCAGATCCTTCTTATGGTTAATAGCACAATCTTATACAAAACTCCAGCCACAAACCTATCATCTATGCTTAGGGTGACCAGAATTTCAAAATAAAAAACTGAACTAAAAAATGTATGTAATAATAAATTGTAAATTGAGTGCATATATAAGGAAAATGGTTCATGTGTCAGTAGTGTCACATTTTCTCATTTTTTCAGTATTTTACCTAAACAAATGCCTCTCTCTGGTCAAAAACAGGGACATTTCTTGTTTAAAACTTGGACAAATCACTTTATTTTATATAAATCTGCTGGGACAGGGGACACAGGGCTCAAAACTGGGACTGTCAACTTTAAATAGAGATGTTTGGTCGCTCTGCCTTTGCTCTAACACTGCAATTTTCCATAAACATACAAAACAATGTACTACAACTTCACAAACCTGATGTGATGTGTGTAGTTGCATTAGCAGAATGCATGATTGTGTCGCAAACCTGGACTGTACTGTGTGAACGTGATTTTATTCATTTATTTTTCTGGATATAACGTTAGTAAAAGCTGTTGTTTTCTTATAATTATGATCTACATATAGTAAGTTCTGGCTTTTTCTGTTCCAATACCGATATCAACTCATTCTACAACTGATATTTTTTTTATTTTTTGTTCGGGGTCTGTCACCTTCTTGTTTCTATGAATATAAACAGCTTTACTCTACATTTATTCAATCACAGGTGGTTTTATAGCTCAAAAATACCTGGACAAGACAAAGCAACTAAATATTCATTAAAAAAAAAAGGATTTGACCTTTCACCTTTACAAACAGCATACGGAAAAAATGATCCAAATGTCTAGTCATGTTATTTATATTTAAAGTAACTATAGAACAGCTTTGTAAAGTTTAATATTGTGGAACATTTGGTCTAATATTGGCCAGTAAATCATCCTATTACACTCATTTATAGACCAATATTTGTCAGTGACATTTGATACTTTCCTTAGAATTATGGTCCTGGTTTGGTCCTGGCTCAGATCCACCTTTAAACAAACAAGAAACAACCTTATTTACAGTGTTGGTGCTGCTCCTGTTCTCTTTTACTATTATCATAACTGCAACGACATTCTGAATTATAATAAAGTTGCTGTGTGAGAGTAATGTATCCTGTGTAAAAGCTTAGCGATTACTTTAGATTTACATTTACGTTTTTAATGAAGTAGTTTATCCAGGAATACAAGCTCCTCATCGCTGCACAGGACTTGTAAATACAAATAACGAACGACTAATACAACAAGCAGCAACAAACTGACTTTCTTTGCATCAGGTTTTCAGATACAGGATATCACATTTGTGTCCTGAAAAACGTCTGTCAAACTCTTTGAAATAAAGTCCGTTTCCCAATGATGAGCAGAAGTTTCCTGTCCAGAAGTAATTTAGCTCCAGCGCGTCAGTCTTTAGACCCTCGTCTGCTTCAGTGACGCCATCGCTGGAATGAATCTCCTAGAATCACCTTCGTTCGGCTTCGCTCCTTTTCCTCTTCTCTTCTCCTTTCGGCGACCTCATAAATTAACTTTCTTTTGCGGTGAACTGGTCGTGGATTCTCGGTGTTGCGACAAACCTTGTGCAAATTGTGAGGAAGCTCCAGTTGGGAAAAGCCGCTAAGAACCTCTGCATCGGTTTAGTAAACAGCATCTGTGGAGTGTGTAAGAGCCGCACGTAAACCACGTCCACAGGTGGATTTTAATTCTCTTTTTTTTTGATCATCATAATTACAGGCTGCTACATGTCTACAATGCTATTTTGAACTTTCATTGAGAAGTTGAAACAAAAGAAAAAATCCTCCATAAACCTTTAAGTCTATGTCCAGCGAGGTTTGAACTAAAACTACAACCACATAGGGGCTTATCTTTGTGTAAATGTCCCACAGCGGCTCTTCAAACCCAGATATTCCTCTTGAGATCTGAGGCATTGTGTGGAAAAACAGATTGTGGTCCTCTCCGGTCCTCCAATAAAGGAGGATCGCGCTGGGATGAGTCCACTAATGAGTCAGAGCTGCAGTCTGGACTAAATGTCACCAGGCTCACAGGTGCAGAGAGGAAGAGGAGGAGGAAGAGGAGACCGGCTCGGCTTCATCTCTATCTCCTGAGTTCTTTTTCTTGTGAGGGACGTGTGTGTGCTTTGGTTCAGATGAGCAAAAACCTCATTCAGACTCGTATGTATAGATGAGGGTAAATGCTGTGCGCAGTAGAGCTGAACCTGTCCACAGTTACTCAAAGAAAATGGCTTTACTGAACCCAGAGGAGGGCAACACAATAAATAAAGCAACACAATACGATTCAATACAACACAATACAATACAGACGTTATAAATGGGCTCCTGCACCGTCGGCATTGCACTTTACATCAAAACTTCAAAACGGTGCGATCCCAGCTCCCGCCGATGAACGCTGTCGTCGTGCTCTTGGGCGTAACACTTAATTGACGCGCCTTGCCCCAATAGTCTGTTTAGATTCACAGCAAATTTCTCTGATCTGGCCAAGATTTTAAAACGTAGATCTTCTTTTCAGATTTATTATCAGCCTACTAGTTCTGAATTGGTTGCGCAATCTTAAAAAGTGTCATATATATTTCTATGGAGGTTTTGAAGTTTTTAGGAGGTGGGTAAGATTTGTCTTTGTCTGTAATTCAAGTTGAGAAATTCAGATGTCAAAAAAAATTCAAGTTGAGAAATTCAAGCTGAGTAATTCAATCTGAAAAATTCAACTTGAGAAATTCAGAGAAAGCTCAAGTTGCCAAATTCAGATAAAAAAAAAATCAAGTTGAGAAATTCAAATCAAAAACATTCAAGTCAAAATTCACTGCACATTCCGTTGCAAAGGGAACTATGACTGTTAAAAAAAAAAAAACTGAAAAAACTGCCTGTAAACTGAATTTCTCAACTTTAATTTTTTTATCTGAAATTGGCAACTTCAGTTTTTTCTTTTGTCAGTCTGGATTAAATATGCTGAAAAGTAATGTAAAATCGTACCCACCTATCACATGTTAATGCTTTTCCTTTTCTTTTTTTTCCATTATTTCCATTTCAACGATTTTTTATTCAAGTCATTTCATTCATCATAAAATATTCTAATTCCAAACGTCTGGCAGATTTATACTTCCATACATTTCTTTCATGACTCAGCAAGGCAGAAAATCTTCAATTTTCTTTTAAATTAATGTATAAAAGAAGTTATAATCCATTTACCACAGTTTTCCCTTGTAATATTTCACTTATTTTTAGATTCAGTGATACAGATTTGCTTGATACCTGCCTAATTCTAGTCTAGAGGTTGTTTATTTTACGATAACTTGTCAAGTAAAATGATCTTGCTGCATGGACAGATAATTTCACTACATTTTCTGATAGATTTAAGTGCTTATATTGTAAACTTTGAGTGCCTTGAAGGTGGAAAAAAGCTTTAAAAATATGCGACCATTGATCATTTACCTAAAAATTGTCATTGTTGGCTGTTTTTACACAGAAAATGAAATCATTACGTGATGAAAAATGCACTGTGAGTAAACTACAACAGAAGTTTCGAATTGATATCTCTAAACGTCTGATATTTTTCTTTTCACCCGCAGTGTCTCTAAAATGTAAAACCCATTCGCGCCTCTCCAAACTTTGTAATGACTAACTTCTGCGAGCGATACGTCTCCTTTAAGTATCTCCCATCTCCCACAATGCAATACAATACAACAAATACAATACAGAGGTTATTAATGAGCCTCTGCGCCGTTGGCTTTGCACTTTACATCAAACCCGGGCAGCGTTTGAGGCTCTAAACGTAATTCAGTTATTTTTCTAAGATAATGACAATACAATCTTGACTCACACATCCTGAGCAGAACTATGTGCTCTTGTGCGTGGGCTAAATCTGTGCTTCTCAACCTTTTTCACTTGTGGCCTCCATAATAATAACAACCGACGGCGTTCGCGACCCCCTAAGACTTTGCTTTTAATGTGTTTACGCGAATATTTTTACACGATGTGGGGCTAGACGCATGTATTAGGTAGAAGTACAAATCAACAATCTACATGACCAGAGTGTGCAGTTTGGTGTGAGTAGGAGCTGCTTTAAGGGCCGATCTTTATGCCGTAATGGGAGGAAAATGCAGTTTTACGGTGCCAAAATCCCGTAGAATTGTCTGCACATTGTTCAAACGAAATATTGAAACATCTTTTGGTGCAGAGTGGACAGTTTTGTTGTTTCCATAAGAGACCAAACTGACCAAAAACATTAAATTGACACACAAAAAAAGGAAAATGGTAAAAGAGCTGCTGAAAGGCTTGTAAAGAAACTCCTTTAACCCAACAGTTCTAAAACACAAAGCTGCATTGTGTAACTTTTGGGTGAAGGGTCAGTCATTTGCTTGTCTTTATGGAGATGTTAGAAGGTTCCACAGCGGCTCTACCCTGAAGAACACAACAGGTACAAGTACACATCCACCATCCACACATAGCAGTGGATTTGAAAGGGTCGAGCTTCGTTTGAGACTTTTCGGGCGCCGCCATCACGATTCGGGTTGTATAGTGTTCGGGTACAGGGCTGTGCGTCGCTGCTGGAGGCTGGAGTGGGAACGGTACAGGTCCATATATGGTGACGGCGTCTGAATCAATGTGTGCCGCTGTGACCTTTAAAACCACTGCCAGTGTGGGGAATGTCTGTAATGTTTTTGCCTCATTACCAAGAAGGGTGTCGCGAAAAGTTACACAGTATATGGGTAAAATAGACTGGACACATGCAAATCTCTTTGGTTTTATTGGGGTTTTTTTTGGTTTTATTATGCAGCAGACCCCACCCCCGTTCCCGCTCACTGGTGGCCATCTTCAGAGTGGTCATGTGCGGAGCTGATCTTGATGGTAAATAAGTTCAGTGCGGACGATAAAGCCGTTTTAAAGCCTCCAGAGACACTCCAGTGCAGTGTGACGAACATTGAAGATTTTACACAATTGAACCAAGTTTAAGATGCAAAACGTTTCCCAAATTCTGCCACCACAAAAAAAAAAGCGTGATAGGAACATTTAGAGACAAAAGCGGGCGGGCAGTGAGTGCTCTGGTTTCGCATTACATTTTGCATAAATTTTTCGTATGGACTTTTAACCAGCTAGATGGTCACTTATATCCATGACACAGTTGATTTCAGTCCATAAAGCACATTTAAAATTAAATAGTCAGCAAAATGTTTTAATAACTTTACAGTTTATAAAGTCTCGGAAATTGACTTTAATTAAAACGATAGGTCTTGTGGTCATTAGTTCCTTAGAGCTGATTAGCCTTGAGTCATCAAACTTTTACTATTATTTTTTTGGACAGTCACTGTTGAGCTCCATAAACCGTCCTAAGACCAAACACTGCTGTTTTGGACTCTTCTTCTCAGAGTGAGCGTCTGCGATTAATCTTGTTCACTTTCATTTACTCACTTATTCACTTTACACCTGCAGCTCTCCACCCTCTGCCAGTAGCTCACCAAGGGATTTCTGAATTAGTAAAATTGCTGAATAAGTAACACTTGATTAATTAAATACCTTTTACCATTGTGCATCATTTTAATACAGCTTTGTACACTACTAAATGGATAATGGTTTATGTTTTATGGGCATCTACCTTTACCTCATCTAAGCCCTGCAGTGGCTCTTATGTTTTCTCATGTTCTTGACAAACTTCAGACGTCAGATCATGAGCATCATCATCACACGTGAGCTGTTGTATCATTTAAACTCCTCACGTCATGTCATAGAACTATAATAAAATATGGAAAAAAGATGAATTCAAGATGGCGTTGGATTGTTTTCAATGGCCTGTGCTCATTGGTGCATGGGTCAAAAAAAAATTACTTCCTAAAGTGAGCAGTTCTGACCAATCGGAGAGGGAGCTGCTAGAGCGGAGCTAGGCTAATTACAAAGTTAACTATTAGGCGCTTTGATGATTTACATTTTTTTTTATATAATATATTGCAAAAATACAGAAGAATCCCTACAAAATTGACCCTTATGAAAGCTGTGGATACCCTCAGTCGAACACGGGCAGTTTGATTTCACCAAAAATGTTCTCTATGGGACAGTTCTTGCAGTACCTATGGAGCGACCACTAATCAGAAGAGGCGTCGTATTTTATCCAGTTTTTATTATAGATCCATACGTGTAGTGTGACATCCAACCATCTTATGAGACAAGAAATGTGCAGTGGACTCCAGAAGCGGAACTAAACACCAAAACCATTTTCTCGCTACTTAACTGTGGAGTTTGAAAAGCATTTTGTACTGTTCCTATAGTAATTTCCACACATATACATAATACATTTCCAGAATTGTCGTTCTAAACCTCCAGTGGCCTCTCTGACAGTATGTAGTTGGTGACATCACACAGCACTGCCCTGATCACAGCCCGGTTTTTCTGACACAAACATCTGACTACAAGGGTGGAGTTTGTAGTATAGACCAATCATATGGCTCCTTATACCTCCTTACGCCCCCCTTTAGTCCTCCAGACCCCGCCCCTCCCTCACTCCCCCTTTAGCCCTCAAAACAGACACATCAAAACAGCTTTAAGTGTTTTCCTTCATTCTGTTGACATACTAGAGACTAAAAATATACAGAGGGGATTTTGGGTCTTATTTAGTATTTGACTAAATTAGATCAGACTGAAAAACTAAAAAAATAAAAATGTCGCCTCATTTATTTTAGGTCAAACTTGTATAAATCAGACTTGGAATTAGACATCAAATAGTTCCTCCGTATGTTTCATCAAAATCTCGTTGCTGACAAGAGTGTGAAGTTTGGTGCAAGTAAGAGCTGCTTTAGGGGCCAATCTTTATGTCGCTATGGGAGGAAAATGCATTTTAAGAAAACAGTTTTGCAGCGCCAAAGTCCCATAAAATTCGCTGCGAATTGATCAAATGAAATATTGAAACATCTTTCGGTGCAGAGTGGACAGTTTTGTTGTTTCCACATAAAAGCTTATTTGCTAAGAGACCAAAAAACTCAAAATTGACACAAAAAAAAGTAAAATAGTAAGAAGGCTGCTGAAACGCTTATGAAGAAACTCCTTTTACCCAACAGTTCTGTAACTTAAAGCTGCACTGTGTAACTTTTTGGCATTTGCTTGTCTCTATGGAGATTTTAGAAGGTTCCACAGCATCTGTACATTAAAAAAACAAAAACAAAACTTGCACTAGAACTTTTAAAGCCAATTTTCCTGCTGTAATATCAGGTACAATTTACATGTCACTATTAAGTAAAATGTACTTTAACCAGGATGAACATGAATTTACTATGTATGTCATGTTTATGTAAATGAATTAAGTAGAATATATTAAGTATTATCATAATTAATTAAATTGCTGTGATAAAATACTTAAGTAAATATTATATGTCAAATATTTACTGATGTGTAATAAATGATACATTTTTATACAGCGCTTTTCCAACTTCAAGGCTCAAAGTGCTTAATAAACAAACAAGGAACCACTCACCAATTCATGCACCAAGGTAGACAGACCCTAGGGGCAAGGTGGGTTAAGTGTCTTGCCCAAGGACACAGTGGATCTGACTGCTCTCTAATGATGTATTTTTTTATTTATATTAAATTTTTTTGTCGAGAGTGGGATTCAAACCGGCAATCTTCAAATCAACGGTCTTCAAAACAACTTAAAATCAGGGAATTATCTAGAAGAACTTGAGAGTAGCGACTGAAAATCTCTTAAAACTTTGCTTACATGAGTAAAATAAGTACATTTTGTCCGTTGCTATTAAATAAGTTGTAGCTCTCGCAGAATTATATTATTTCAGTGTAAAAATTAGCTATATTTTACTCCCCTTAGAAGTTTTTTTTAGTGTATTTGAAATGTAGTTGTGGGCGGCGTTCAGTCCACCTTCTGTCTATATGTTTATAATCATATGCACAAACTGTTTCATCGGGGAGAAGAAATGACTTGGAAATGACACACATTACACCGTTAATCTATGGAAAACTGTGAAACCCTGAATAATTCATACTTTAGGACCTTCACGAGGCTCTTTCAGGTGCCATCAGGCTCAGCAGAACAGCCTGGCTCCCCTCCCACCTCCTCACGCCCACACTCCCGTTATTCAATCGGGCCAAAAGCCAAAGCTGGACGAACCCGGCGCTCCGACATATTGTAATCCGATGTACACGTTAACATATTCTGACATCCCGCGGACCGAGGCGCAGCGGCGTTTCAATCCCGCCGAGGAAACACCCGGGCATTAAGTCGTCGGCAAGCGAGAAACAAATGAAAACGTTGGCAATCCGAGCTCTCGAACGCCTCCCAAAAGAGAAACGCAAAGAGAAAGCGAAGGAGATTAGCGCGGATAGCATTTATAACAAGCAAAGCGTCGGTTGTTATGTGGAGGTGAGATACACGGCGGCGCGTTACCGACACAAAGTAGGTGTAATAAATTGGGCCAGAAACTCTGACACGTTTATTTTGAGCTGTGAAAACTCCCACTCGAAATGAACGGCGCGGAAAAGTGGCGTATTAGCGCGCGCTCGGGTTTGGGGACTGTAAAAACGCGCCATAAATAACGGATTTTAATGGCGTGCTGTATTCATAAAGTTTTACTGAAGAGTGTTGTCAGAATACACGGCCATAACAGAACCACTGAGAGCTAATGTTGTGTTAAAGCGCTCGGGGAGACACTTAAAGGAGACGTATCGCTCGTCGTGGAAGTTATTCACACAGTTTGAAGGAGCTGAGATGAGTTTGAGTTTGGAGACGCTGGAGGTGAATGGAAAAATATCTGACGTTTAGAGATTTCAATTTAAAACTTCTGTTGTACTTTACTCACACTAGATTTTTCATGTATATGTGTATATGAATAAAAATAAACTTATTCAGAATTACACAGCAAAAAATGGTTTTGTTTGGAGTTGTTTTTATCACAAAACATGTTATTTTAACTATTTGATTTAATTAAATTTGGGTTATTTGAGTTAATTCAACTTCCCTTAGTGTTAATTTGGCACCTCCCACCCACCACTTCAAACTCCCACGAGAGAAAACCATTTTGAACCAGTTTTGTACATAATTTCATATTTAATTAACTAAAATAAAGTGTAAAAATAACAACCTCTGTGTGTTGTTTAGCTAAATCAGGATAACTCTACAAAGTGTTATCTGTTTACTCTCAAAATCTAAATAAAACTCTTGATTTAGGGGTTGAACAGGAACTTTGGTCCAGTGTCCAACATTGGTCCAACATTTCTAAAAATCTCTCAAACAGATTGGACTCAAAATTGAGAGTCTGTGAGAGTCGATTATAAGACTCCACTATTTGCTGTGTAAAATTAATTCTGAAGTGGGTTGGTGGTTTATTCTGATTTTCAAGCCGAATTAATTTCATCCTGGATCCTGTAAACGTTCTTGATTCGCCCCCTGCTGTCCAATCAGAACCCTTCCCCACCCCCAGTCGATGAGCAGAATTAAATAAAGACGATTTAACGTGTTTTCCACCTAAACCTCAATTCAGAATTATTATTTCCATGTAAACTCTAAGGAAAATATTGAAATTCAGAACTATTTAATTCAGAACAATTAATTCGGAATTTAAAAAACACAAGATAACATGTCTGTAACATGGCACTCAAAGCGTTCCTACATGAAGGAACCACCCCGTCTTGTTCAAGAACATAACAACGTTCATCTTTGGGAGCTGGAACCGTCAACCTGTGGATCAGTGATTTCGACAAGCGGGATTCGAACCAGCAACCTTCAGATCAGTGGACAAACGCTGAGCTCAGACACATGAAAAGAGTCCGGTTTAAACGTCTTGCTTCTTTTTATTGATTTATTAGATACTTCAAATATACAGAGGGGATTTGGGGTTTTATTTTGTATTGGAGTAAATGAGATCGGATTAATTTATTTTAGTTATTAATTTAGTTATTTATTTATTTACAAGTTAAAACTTGTATAAATTAGACTGGAAATCCTTCTGTACGTTTCATCAAAATCTCGTGTGAAGTTTGGTGTGTAGGAGCTGCTTTAAGGCCTGATCCTTACGTTCTATTGAGGGGAAAATGCATTTTGAGTTACAAAGTCCCATAGAACTAGCTGCAAACTGATCAAATTAAATATTGAAACATCTTTCGGTGCAGAGCGGACAGTTTTTTTGTTTCCACATAAAAGCTTATATGCTGAGGATCCAAACTAACCAAAAAAAACACAAAATTGACCAAAAAAAGCTGTGCGTTTGCCTTTAAAATAGTAAAACGTCTGCTTAAAACTCATTTAACTCAACTGTACTTTTATAACTTAAAGATGCAAGTCCACCCACAGTAGGAATGCATATTTTTTTTAAGTTTTTGGTATAGAATCGTTAAGTTTTATTGCCTGTTGTGGAAAATCTTGAGCTAAAGCATCAAATCTCCATAAGGACTAGCAGATAGGTGGACCTCACTAGAAAAATTACCTTTAAGAAGACTTTTGATGCACATTGTTATAAATTTAAGCCATGTTACCTCCTCAAAAAATCATTCCCTCATGTTCGTCTAATCCAGAAGTCGCTGTGTTTCCGTTTTCCCTGGATAGTTACGTCAGAGATGAGAAACTGCAGCACTACGGCGGCTCAGACTTATTACTGTCAACACAAATCTGCAACCACACGTAGCACCGTTTCAGGTGCCTTTGGATCTCGGTGTGTTTTCCACTTATTCAAATCCTCTCTGCTGTCAGCTGTCGGACACATGCAGAGCTGGAGTCTGCGCTGAATCTCCCCTGTTGTCCGGGTTGTAAAGGAGAGCTTCTTTATTATTTTCAGGTAGCACAACATTCAACGGGCCAGTGATTTTAATACAGAGGGAGGCAGCTCAAATCAATACTGTAGTAATATAATAAACCTCCATGTTGTCTTTAATGTTCTGAAAATGCAATGCTTAATGACTTTCAGAGCACAAAACATAAATATTTTAGTAGAATTTGCTTGACAATTAAAAAGATCTGCCAATGGAACACAACTTTTTGCACTAAAAATATGAAATTAGATCTTGCTGCACTGAAAATAAGAAAAACAACAACTCTTTGGACTTAAAATCAGAAATGTTGCTTGAATTGAGAAAAAATATTACTTGTCAAGGTGAATCTACTCCAATAAAGTTCTTAATTTAAGTAATTTTAACGGCTCAGTTCGAGAAATCATCTTCAAGAACAGAAACGAAGCAAAGTTACAAACTCAAATTAAAGTTTAAAGAAGGTACACACATGGTGCAAATGAAAAAAAAAAAGAATGTACCGTGGACAAATTCAATGCAAATGGAGAACATTTTAAAAAATCACAGAAAAACAAACAAAAAAACATAACAAAAGTGCTCCAAACCTCCAGGGGGCGCTGTCAGTTTAACAAAAAGGCTCTGTTTATGAGAAAGACAGAACATTTTATTCATTTATTGTTACGGAAATGTGACTTTTATTTGATTTATATTCATACACTGTCTTTATAAATAGTATAAATCTCGCTGTAAAGTCTTCTGGGAAATACAATAAAATAAACGCCATGTGATGTCCCTCGTCGTATTTAAAGGTTCAGGTTTTTTCTTTGTTTGTGATTTGAATCGTTTCTTTATCTGCGGCGCATTTGTTTGTTTCTTGTACCAGGATTTTTTGTTTTTTTTCATTTGCAACACGTTCTTTGTTTGTATCTCATTTAAACTTGCTCTTGAGTTTGTGAATTTTCTGTACTTGAAGCTGTTGAAAGCTCCAAAAATGTGCTGTTTTTTTAATATATTTCATTCATAAGATATAAAAAGACAAACAGTGTGTAAACCTACAAGAAATTAATGAAAAAAAGAGCATAAAGAAGAACAATCTTACGTTATTTGCCCCCATTTTTCCCCCTGTTGGGTGCAGGAGTGGAAAGTGCAATGTCATCCGTATGGAAAACTCTCTCTCCGCTCACTCGCAGAATAACGTCATCACATTTTAGAATCTGAAAACCGCCCGTTCATGGATTTCTCATAAACAACTCGTTCCTGAATTTGAAGGAATTTATGAGGACGCATAAACGCTATTTTCTGTATTTATGTTTTGTCCGTTCACCCATGTTTAACACACAAACCCTGCATTTTCTCTGGAGGTCGCCATAGCTTTGATGCCACGAATATCACACTTTTGTGGAACTGAACAAATCGCCGACTGTGATCAGAGCAGTAACCCCCGGGACGCCGCCTATTGTGCTAAAGCAAAGTCCTGATTTTACATCGTCTGCTCTTTCTCTTCCGGGCTGTCGGCTCTCGGCTCCCAAGTGAGTGGCAGGTTCATCCCACATCGTGACCTCTCAGGCTCTAAGTGATGCATGGTCACATTTGGAGCGGGGACATTGGTTAGGCCGGTGCGCTCCTGTCTGCGGTGTCAGGGGCCCCCAGCCTGCAGAAGGGTAACTGCCTCATTCTTCACGCTACATTGAGCTTTAAGAGCCGGAGTAGCACTTGCAAAGGAACTGTGGATGAGTGCAGACAGCTGGAGGGACGATGGGGGGTGAGATGATGTGTATGGAGCTAAAAGTCGAGCAGGGATGTGCAAAGGAGCCACTGGACACTGGAAATGATTGTCAGATTGAGTCTGTATGGAGAGATTAAATGTTTTTGCTAAAAATATACCCCAAAATTTACTCTTTTACCAACTGAGGGATTACACACATATAGATGAAGAACAGAAACACAAGTCCAGGATTTGTAATAAAGAAATCGACCTCCTTACGTCTACAAAGTGAATTATGTCTGATATTGGCACTTTGATATTGTTTATAGACTCTGGGCGTGGTTGAAATCCATCCAGAGTCTCTTAAGTCTTTGGATGTTGTGGCACTGTCTTGGCTGACACTTCTCTGGTCTTGATCTTTGGAAAATGACCAAAAGGACACAATGGAGGACACAAAGGACACAAATATAGCAGATTGGCCAGAGATTTTAATACAGTATAGATGGTATAACAGACTACGTTAACAGTGTAGAAATCCATACTGTTAAAAAGGGGGTCTCCTGGACTCCTGGAAGTTCATGTCCCACCGGGATGAGGCCCTAGGGAAGACCCAGGACACACACTGGAGGGACTATAGAGGGACTACGTCTCAGGGCTGGTCTGGGAACCCCTCTGGACCCCACAGAAGAGCTGGAGGAAGTGTGGGAGGTCTGGGCCTTTATGTTCAGTCTCCTTGACCCAGAAGAAAAAGGATAACAGAAGGATCATTGAAAAAGGATAGATACTACTTACGCAAAAATGACTCTTGTGAGCTTTAAGTCATGTTTAAATGTTCTTTATATTAGTCTGTCTACATCTCCAAAGCTCAAAATGCTCTGTTGATGACATGAAGTGGTCATTTTCAACCGCTTTTTACCTTTAGTTCAGTAGAAATGTGTAATTCCAGGGCTGAAATCATGCCAGTTATTCTAATGAATATCTAGTGAGTTTAAAAACACGGTGGAGCACTTCCTGTATTCCCACATGTTATAGCACTTAGCAGGAGCAGTGACAGTGAGAGCACCAAGGGAGACTCAAAAACAAACAAACGAATCAAACATGTCGTTTTTGGCAAATTTGCGTAAAAAAAAAGAAAAACTAAATGTGTTCTGTGTTAGCGTTAATAGCCCATGTAAAACCCTGTAGTAATAATAAATAAATAACTCCTTACATTTGTATTGCGCTGCTCGAAGCCTCTGAAAACACTAAACTGTGTCATTAATCATCCACTCCACACTCACTGGAGCTTGGATACTCTTGCAGTAGTACTACTCTCGCCTCGGGGCAGAATGTAGGACTGTGTACCATCAGCCCCTTGCGGTTTTTGAAGTGTATTGCCAAAGACAGAATGACGCACCAGTCTGAGCGGGAATCAGTCCTGTGACCTTCGAGTTCAGGGACATTAAAAGTGCATTTTCGTTGTTATTATTGATCACGTCATGTCAGGGTGGCATGTTTTTATGGATGTTTGGATGTGACGACGCGACCGTTCCTTCAAAATACTTCAAAATCCTTCAAACTGTGCCGTGTTTGTGGTTTAAAGACTCATTTCGGAACAGATGTATTTTAGGAGCCGTATCCTGCTTTGCCCCCATAAAGCTCCGGCATTATCACGAGCAGACCCACTGAAGTCTGTGGGTGTGGGTGAAGCCGGAGCGATGACAGGTCAGTGCGGTGAAATACTGCGCTGTCAGAGCACTGCACTGTGGCCGGAATGTAGAGCAGCCCGGAGCTCGCGCCGTCTGGGAATATTCCAGGACCAAATGAATATTCCACAGGACTCGGAATATCCCGGGAGAGTCCAGTTTACTGAGGCCATTTTAAGCGTGACAACAAAAAATATCTGTCACGTCCGAGTCCTAGACATGAAATGTGAACCCGGGTGGAGATGGAGAGGCTGTGGAGGCTCATGGTTTTGCTGCCGCGTTGGAGATGGTTGATGTAAGATGGTGATGTTGATTTTAGAATAGATTTTAAGATTTTACTGTTTTTTTTTTAAAGCCTTGAATGGACCGGCTCCACAGTACGTCTCGAACCTCATCCAGATTTATACCCCTGCACGAGCTTTGAGGTCCGAGGTCCAGCTCCAGCTCGTGGTACCTAAGACGAGACTTGAATCCAGGGGGGACCGGACCTTCTCTGTGGTCGGACCAAAGCTCTGGAACCCTCAGCCCCCACAGTGGAGTGTTTTAAGTCTCGTCTTAAGACCAATTTTTATTCGCGCTGTCAGAGTTTTTATTTATTGTGCGTTTTTATCTATTTAATTCTTATAATACTGCCTTTTTAATTGTTTTTTACTCACTATTTTTATTCATTGATTGTATTATTATTCTTGTATCTATTGATCCTGTTAGTCCCTTTTGTGAAGCACTTTGGAAACACTTTGGTTTATAAAATGTGCTCTACAAATAAAGTTGGATTGGATTGGGATTGGTTTTAGCTGACGACTGTTTTGCACGTTTGAGATGGACAGAAACGCATAGCGAAAACGTCAGCGCTGTAAGTCTATAAAGAAGTGGAATTCGTTCATTTACTGGTAGAACAGTGAAATAAAAACACCAGAATCACGTAGAGTGGGTTAATACGAACATTTTGAGGCTTGTTGCAGCATTTACAGAGAAAGGGAGAGCGATTCTTCATTGTAAAGTAATTTGGAACCAGAGGCGCCCCCATGTTCACTTCCTATTTGGAGCGTAACAGCTAAAGGATTGTCCATTTATACGGTTGATGGTCGATTACGATAGATTTAAAGGTTGCATGGAGGATTTTTGAACTTTTTTTTTTACTCAAATTGTAATTATAATGACAAAAAAAGAATTAAAATCCATCAACTGTGGATGCGGAGAGGGCCAGATAAACATTAGATTGTCAATCAAACTCCGTACATTTCTAGTGTAACAAACCTTCAGTCACACAAGACGTTGTTTACTAAACCAGTGCAGAGGTTCTTAGCGGGGTTTTCGAGCTGTAGCGTCCTCGCAGTTTGCACAAAGTTTGTTGCGATGACTGACAAGAATCCACGACCAGTTTGTCGCAAAAGAAAGTCCGTTTTGAGGTCACTGAAAGAAAAAGAGAAGAGGAAAAGGAGCGAAGCCAAACGAAGGTGATTCTAGGAGATTCATTCCAGCGATGGCGTCACTGAAGCAGACGAGGGTCTAAAGACTGACGCGCTGGAGCTAAATTACTTCTGGACACTAAACTTAAACAGGAATGCGTTCAGCAGTGGATGTACACAAGGATGATTTCTAGAGTAAGGAGAAGGAAGGAGGAGGCATTTCTATGAAGGGATCTGTAGAGGAGGAGGACAAAAAGTCGCTTTAATTCTCTTTTTTGGGAAAATCCTCTCTACAACCTTTAATGAAGCAACACTGGAGTGAGACTGAAACTAGTTCCTGTGAAGCAGATACGTTTAAGAGAGATACAACTTGAATTTTTAGCTGTCAAGCCCTTGTGATTTCATTTAGAAGTTCAGTTTAGAGGCTGTTTGTTTGCATTTGTGTACAGCTCAGATCTCATTTTACAGAAATGTGCCTCTGATAAATGCAGAAGACTCTTCGGAAAATAATTTATGACCTGTTTTGTCCTCTCAAGACTCACAGATGTACCTGTTAACAGTGTTTACGGCACAACTATTTTTATAGAAAGAAATGTGGATTTATGCACAAGATCAAATCATAACCAGGCCATATGGCAGGTTTATATGTTTTGTCAGTGTCTGAATGTGTGAGTGAATGGATAAGTGGCTCCGTAATGTAAAGTGCTTTTAGTGCCCTGAAGTTGGAAAAGCACTAGATCAAAATATGAGGCTTTACCGTGACAGAAAATCGAAAGTTTGTGAAGAAAAGTTGGAAATCACAGAAAGTTGCAGTGAGTTCTAAAAAGGAATCACAGGCTAAACGAATATTCCAGAGGTTTTACGAGAGACCGTCCCAGCAGAGCGGAGGCTACTGTGGCCATTTTAATCAACGTGTATTAAGACAAAAATGGATAAACTGGTAAACTGGCAGTGACAGATGGTGAGGCTGAGGAGGCTGAGGAGGCTGATGGTTCTGCTGCTGAGGTGGAGATGAGGCGTATGGTTTTAACTATTTGAGACGGGCAATGGGATTTATTCACACTTACGTCACAAATATGCGGATGACGACTTCCTTAGGTAACTCCAAAAATCTGGGAAAACTGAGAAAATGTAACAGTTTTCTTCATTTAAATGTCATTGTGTTCTTTCTTTTTTCCTTTTATAAATTACCGATTTATTTATGTACTATAATTTGTCCAACTTAATAAAAAATAGTGTTTAAGTGTTAATAAATACATATTTCATCCAATATTT
>JACN01112073.1:0-10796 GCA_000787155.1 Scartelaos histophorus | reverse complement strand
TAATAATAATAATAATAATAGTAAAGGCCTTTTAAGTATTAGTGTACCAAAAATATCTAGCACACTTTCTATAACATTTTTATCTTCAGTCCAGTTAGCATTATGGTCAGTAATGTTAGCTAGGAGGGATTTGAGCTAATCTGGTCATATAGATTTCACTGAGCCTCATAATCCACATATAATCTCTTCGAAAGGTCATAAACCAATGACCCTTCGACCATTTGCCTGATACGATAAGAAAATCAGAATAAATTGAAAATAGAAGGTGGTAGAGGCGATTTGTACTATTTCTACTATGTACCCGCCAATTCATAGGTCTCTTATAATATGTTGCATGTTACAGAATTTCAGATGGAGGGCAGAGGCCTGAAAATATCTACAATATAATCTCTATTATGGATACACATTTTAGGGAAAAAACATCAAATTTATAATCCACTAATATTGAACATTATCATTGGATTGCGAATGGCTCCACAAACTTAGCATACTGACTGAAGTCCTTTTAACTGACAATTACAACCAACTAGAATCACTCTATTTAATTTTCCTCTGAATAGTTCAAAAACATGTATCTTAAAGGCGCACTGTGCAACTTGGAATGTTATGGAATCTCCCAAATTTTAATGACACCACAATACGGCATAAAAATGGGGATTTTATTGGGTGTGCATGTCTCTGTACCAGTGATATTATAGAATGTCCCATGGTATGAAGTTAAACTAGGGGTGAGACTTGATTTAAAAAAAAATAATAATAATTAATCTCAATTATTTGCATAACAATATTTACCACAAAAGCAACATTTATTTTATATAATTGAATTTTAGTGGACTAATTTTCTTCCTGAAGCCCGTCATTTGTTGGAGTTTGTGTTGCTGACACCTCCTGTTTGTACTCGAACTAGAACTGCTTCTGCTAACAGTTTAAATGTTGAACTATTTAAATGCAAAATATTTAATGTGCTTCTGTGATACGCAAACTTTTTTCTGCACAGTTTGTAATAAACAGGGTAGTTTTTTGATAGAATTTCAACACCCAGCAGAGCCAGAGCACTTTCATGCTCCATTGTTGTAGCGTGGATCTAGTGTTGCAGTCAGAACTGCGTCAGTATAACTTGCATGACATGATGCACTGATAATGTTCCACATTGTTTGGCAAACTACAATAAAATATTTTTAATGAATTATTTTCTTAATGTCCCACCCCTACATATAATCTGCATGTCACAATTCAATATATCACGATATATCCCGGTATTAGAACATAAGATGATATATTGCGATTTATCAATAATTACATCTATTAATAGAGTCAACTGCACCTTCACGAGTACACAACTGTATGAAATGTAATTTAGAAAAAGGTTTAAATCACCAGTACAGTGAATGTAACTAGTGAATTTTTGTGAAAACTGTTAATTTAAAAATCAATTTGGACACATTTTGAATTGATTTGAGAATTGTGCAATGAAGTATCACGATATATCACAGAATCAATTTTTTCTTACACCCCTAGATGTGACTTGTAATGTAGCATACTGCTGTAACCAGTGGGTTTCCCTAGTGGCTAAGTAGGTTCTATAATGCGCAATGTTATATCCAATGCAAAAACCTTTTCATCGAGACAAGCAGGTGGCGGACCCTCCACTCGAAATGTTACACAGTGCAGCTTTAAAGATTTAATTTCAGCACAAGGATGGGTAAAGTCGCAGATAACAAAATGCTGTGTACCTTAAGCTGTTTTTCTCCAGCGCACCCTTGACATGCTGAGGTAATGATTAAAGTGACGAGCAGCCCCTCTCTCCTCTGTCCTGTCATCACATGTGATTAATAGCACCACTTTCTGAAGCCATTGTGAAAATAATACTTGTGTTTATTGACAGACAACGTTGTGTCAGGTTGTGTTTCATGTTCGGACAGTAATCGCAGTAATATTAACCATAAAGAGGGTTCACAAATACAGCCTCGGTGGTTTTCAGATTCTCAGTGTGGTGATGTCATTCTCACAGACAGAAGAGGCAGATTTTCCTATTGATTATCTATCTCTATTCTGTTAGCGACTAGACCCACAAACTTACTGCATTACAACAAAAATCTGCACTTTAACCTAATTTAACTGTCAATCTAGAATCTTGTGCTGTTGCATCAATTCAACCCATTGTTTTCATTTATTTTCTGTACATATATTTTAAAAGCTTTGCCATTGTCTCCTTAAGGGACACATGACAGGTTAGACCATTTGTTTCACTAAAACAGTAAAAAATCAATATATTTAAGATTTTTGCAAGATTTAGTTTTCCCTATTTGGCCATTTTTAGGTTTATAACTTTACATCCTGGTTGCAAATCGTGACATCACACTAGGAAATTCCATAAGTGTTATCTTGCAAAACTAAATTACACAGAAATGATTATCTGGCCAATACAAATATAAGAAAACATCTTGTTGAAATCATGTTTAAAGTTTCAGAAAAAAATAAATCATTTATATTTACAATAGTTATAATCTCACCAAAATAAATACACATTTGAGAATAAAAATCTGCCACTTGAAGCTAAATCAGTTGAAAGTCCCTGACAATAACAAAGGTACACTCATCTGTTTACAATCTGCAGTATTTCTATAGAAAGAATGATTATCAGATATAGACAAACAAGCCCGCAGAGTGCATGACCCACTCTGCTGTCGATGACGAACCATAAGAAACGGTCATTTGTGTGGATGTGTGTTTGTAATCGGGGCATCTGGAGTAGCTGGAGGCACAGGAGGATGACATCACAGGGTGAGCCTACTGGAAATGTCCACTGTTTGTATACTGCAATTTAAAAGGTCCTGGATGCACTGAATTACTCCTGGGCACCTGAAAAAGCCTGGGATTTAAGGTTTAAGCATTACCCAACTATCGAACAGGACGATGTTTGGAAAAGAAATGTATCTGAGACCTTATGTCAGATATACAGAGTAAATATGATGGATTATCCAGGAATTTTAACATAGGTTGTTCTTCAAGCCAATAGGGCAGATGTATTTACCTCGACATGTTTTACAGTGATCTGATCTAAACATCAGCCATCATTTGGCCATTGAAAAAACGCTGCATCAAGGAGGTGATTGAAATCTGAAAGTGAAGCACAAACACCATCAAGCTGAAGGTGCATTCCTCCTTCACACACCTGGGACGTCCTCCTCCAGAAACACCAGACCACAGGGGGTCAGTCTGAAATGATGCTTGTTGTGATATGGTCACCACCAAGGTTTATAAATGGCTAACTACTAGGAGGTCCAAACGTGCCAATAAAGGTACATTTATGCATTTAAAAAGTGGTCTTGCTGCATTATATGTATGTTTTTAAAGCCATGTCCCTAGAATGTTCCACAGTGTGGCCTTAAGTTATCTTGCATTTACATTATTCAACATAAGGTATTTTTATTCATTTAATGTCCATTCTTTGAAAACATCTATTCCTACTGTGAGTTGGCTCAAGTCAGGACTGACTTGTGCTGGCAGCATCGGCTGCTTGTCTCCATTTAGATTAAGCTTAATGTCATTTAATGACAAATAGTATAATATTGGATCTTATAACATAATATAAAATAACATCATAGTATAATATAACATCAGCGCAGTGGTTTACAAATTCACCCTCCAACTGAACTGTAACAATTCAAACCTCAAAACCTCCTAGAGACATTTAACTTCTGTAGTACTTCTTAACTATAGAAGTACTTCTGATAGTATCCTTTAGTGTAATCCTGGGGAAGCAAATCATATATTTGACAGAGTAAAAGTGTGTCCCCAAAGAGTACAAGTATGTCCCCAAAGAGTACAAGTATGTCCCCAAAGAGTACAAGTATGTCCTCAAATATTAAAAGTATGTCTTCTCAAAAACTGTCCACCATTGTCACACATAAGGTTCTTTTTTATGGCAGCTCTCTGTGGTTTTTTGTCCTCTTGTTTCGTCCAGTGGATGTTAGCAGGATGTGCTACATGACAGCTGTCAGGCTGCATCTGCCACTGCACGTCCCTGTAGCCGCCACGCTCGTCTGCGCGGTGGAAAAGTACTGCTGTGTGCTGACTCAGCCCGTGCTCCTGTCCTCCTGTATATCCAACTGCACGGCCAGCTCCTCACGCTAACGCCGTCCATCAGGCCACTGTTCACCACTAAAAGGGCAAAACACTAGCTCCTAAATGATGCAGTGTGTGCCGTGGTGCTAAAAGCATTTGGGATTGAGCACAGGAGGAGGACATCGTGTAACTTGTCGTATGTTTTACTGTTGAGTGCCGTACAGGTCTTGTATTTTAAACTTTCAGCTGTCTTTGTTTAGGAATACACTAAAAAGGACAGATCACATAAAAACACTTCTGAACATGTTATAATGTGAGTGTTTCGAAAATTTCAGTTTTCACCTTCCCCCTATCTCCGCCCACTGCTTTGTACTTCCTTTGCTTACTGAATTGTAGTAATGGTATGTCGAGGTTTCATTTGAAATGTTCATCTGAATTCACAGTATAAACGTTGTGTTCTTGGGCCAGAAACTCCAACATCCTAAGTACTTACTACTACTACCACTACCACTACTACTCCTAAAGTACTAGTAAGTGTAGAGCTTTTACACACATGTTGCTAGTTAGATCATCTATGTATTCCTTGAGCAAGGCACTTCCAACATCTTTGCCCCTCAAACATCCTATTACTACTACAAAAATTAGAATCACTACCACCTACACTACTACAACAACTACAATCAAAATCACCACTACCTACACTACTACAATTAAAATGTATTCTACCACTACAACAATCAATAGCAATCCTACACATACACACGTTTCTACTTCGATCTTCTATCAAGCATTCCTTGAGCAAGACACTTCACCTTCTTTGCCCCCATTGCCTGTGCTGACAGTTTAACATATTACCAACACTCCTTCCAGTTACTACTATTACTACTACTACCACTACCACAGTAAATAGGTGCAGGCATGTGTTGCTTCCACTCTGTCTTGCGAGGAGAGAGGAGGGGAACACAAAATGGCTCCCGGGGACTGTGCATTATTCACTGTTTGTTTAGTATTCATTGGGGAAGGCGGAGATGGGATTCTGCAGCGAGCCGGGCAATTCAATGTGTGAGCGAGTAGCATGGTAATGTGGAATGTGCGCTGGGACCGGATCGCAACATTATAGCTGGATTTCACTATTTTTCATTAGGCTATAGGGTTCAATTAAAGGTGAATAGCGGGGGGGCGCTAGTGCGACGGCTAGTGAGATAGCTAGGGAGTTCTGTGGGGGTCCTAGAGGCACGACAACTTTTATTTATTCAGTATTGTTTGCCAGCTTTTATGACGCCAAAGACATTCTAATATTAGCGTTGTTTGTTTGCAGTTTTTTCACTTTAAATCGATAAACTTCCTTGTAAACGTAAGGAAGTGCTAGATTGGAGGAACCTAGCCACTAGCGCGACCAGGAGACATTTATTTTTTAATATTGTTTGCCAATTTATGCCGCCAAAAACATTCTAATATTTCCGTTGTTTTTATGCTTGGGCTTTTTTATTTTAAATCAACAAAATGTCTGGTAAACATTAGGAAGTGCTAGCGTGGAGGAGCTTAGCCGCTAGTACGACCTGGAGACTTTTTAAAAATATTTTTGCCCAGTTTTTATGATTCCAAAGACATTATAATATTAGCGTTGTTTGTTTGATTAATCTACATGTAAATGGTAAAATGGTCATGTTTTTATTAAGCACTTTTCCACCTTCAAGGCACTCAAAGCTGTTCACAATAAGGAAGCACTCACCTGCTCACCAATTCATCTGCACATTTGTGGGTCAATAATGTAAGGATTTTCAATAGGCAAATTTTTTAATTTTGTTTCTATTGAACAAATATTTACAATGTCAAGTGCATAAATCTATGTTTGACATTTATATGAAGCATTTTTAGTGTTTTTTTTATGTAGATTAATTGGCTACAACCTTAAAACAATTTTAAGTTTATTCTTTTTTTTATTTCCCAAAACATGGTTGGGATGTTAATCTAAATTCTAAGTAATATGAACATGATATTGAGATTTGAAAAGTGGCCACGCTCGGACAATATTTCTTTGAATATTATGGGGGAAATGTCTATTCAAGAAAGATGAAATTTCATGTGGGACTAAAACCATAAATGTGATTAGATTTAGAGTCATTTTAAAAACGTTTAAAGATCGGCAATTAAGGGCGGACCACACACCACATGAACATTTGAACAGTTGATGATTTGGTTCCATGGAGGTCAGAGGTTCTACAGGGATGTGGGGAATTATTATGACATTTGAACCTTTTTAACTGAAGAAATTGCAACTGGACACACGTCATGTCACTGACCTTTATACACTAGTGTACGCAGACACTGGGGGCAAGTTTGGTTAAGTGTGTTGCCAGAGGACACAACAGCATTCATCTTTGAAAGTTGAAGATTCAAACTTGCAACCTTTGGATCAGAGGGCAAATGCTCTACCACCTGAGCTACTGTGGCCATGTGCTCAGATATTAGGTATTAAAAGGTGCTTTGTTTGATTCTTTTCTCTGACATTTGCTCCTGAGGTTTTCTTAGGGACACCGCGTAATATGAGACATTCGATTGACAGCCGAAAAACGGAAGATCGAGGAGAGGAATCGAGGAGAACGAAGCGAAGAAAGAGAATTGAGACGTGGCCCGGCTCAGCCTTCAGTCACTCAGCGTGTCAAAGCGGGACATGCACACTGGGACCGACTGCGACTGGCTGAGTGAAGACATCTGCTCCACCGGGGATGCTTTTTGACGCCGAGATTGGCACGTGGAGTTGTTTCGGAGGGACCGGAGGGGCAGGAGATGTGCCGGGGCGAGAAGGACGGAGAAGGTCGTCCAAACTGAAAGGAGTGTCTGAGTTTTAGGAGGTCAAAGGGTAAAAAGGTCAGGAGGTGGTGGAGGTCTGAAGGGAAGTGGCCTAAATTTGCAGGAAAAGTAAAGTGCAGTAAAAGTGGTCCTGTCTGCTCGCCTGTGTGATCTTCAGTCTTCCAGAGCATGAGAAGGTTGAATTTTACCTGTTGGACAAAAGTTTTAGAAACTTCAGTTCTGACAGGTTCTATTTTTTGCTCCTAATGAACTTTTTGAACTTTTAGATATATAAATCCCCTACATATGTGGCTTCTTGGTAATTACTGTCTCAATATACACTGCCCAGCCAAAAAAATAAAGTGTCCACCTGGATTTAACTGAGTGCTCTGATCTGGGGTTGGTGCAGTTGGTCAGGTGGAGGTTCAGGAACAGTTTGTGCTCCAAGAATGAGGTCAGCTGATACCTGAAGATACTGAATGACCAGATTATTCCATCAATGGACGTTCACTTCCCTGATGGCTCGGGCATAATCCAAGACGACAATGCCAGGGTACATTGGGTTCAAATTGTGAAAGAGGAGGTTCAGGGAGAAGGGAACATTTTCAAACATGGATCGGCCACCACAGGGTCCAGACCTTAATCGCATTGAGAATCTTTGAGCGCTGCACAAAGCTCCAGCACATCCCACACTCGACGATCAATGCAAAATCCTAGGTGAAAAATGAATGCAACACTGGATGGAAATAAATCCTGTGGCATTGCAGAAGCTTATGGAAACAATGTCACAGCGGATGCTCAAATCAAAGCCAACGAAATATTAGAGTGTGTGACCTCTTTTTTGGTGCAGATTTTTTATTTTATTTTTTTTCGCCAGGGTAGTGTATTATGTCTCCACATTATGTTGTTACCAATTGGCCACCAAATACATGTATTTTTGATAAAACTAACAAAATGTATAGTCCTTTCTACTTGTTACACTGTTACTGTTACTTACAATGATTTTTGATGAAGTCTAACTTAAGGGAAATATGTGTTGTTGACTATATTCCAGCCAATTCAGAACCTATACACCAGCTGCTCATCCAACTCTAATGAACTTGTAAGAAGTCAAAACGTGTTGGCGTGACCAGAAATAAATACTTCTGCCATCCTTTTTCTTCTCTACAAGAATTCAGGCTCCCTGGTCAGATGAACAACTGTGTTTGTTAGTTCTGATCCAGTTCAGCACTCCAATGTCTCCAATTTGTAGGGTTCTACTTGATTAGGACAGTTGAGGTCGAAACATGTCGGCTATGGCCTTATAAATAAACACCTTTTAACTTTACTTTTTTACTTCTTTGGAGTGCCTGGATTTTGTTGTGTTTGAAAGTTTGATGGTTTCCCTGAGCGACTTCTACCAGTTCTCACTGATTCAAACACCTGCAGCCACATTTATTTTTTCTATTTGTCTTTGTCAGTTTCAGGGTAGGTAGCTCTTCCTTTTAGTCAGACCCTTGTTGTTAAGTTGTTAAGCATGTGTTAGTATCTGTTATTAGTTAAATCCATTGAACTACCCTAAAGTGTGAACTGTCACTTCTTGGATTCACACTCTATTTTGAAATTCTTGGTGCCTGTTTATAGGGTGAGCCAGTTTAAAACTCTGCAATAAGAACAGTTGATTGCAACTGATAGGGCCAGGACTCCACTGAAAGATTCTTAATCTCAGCCTGGTCAATAACCTTCCCTTCCAACTCCCATTAGTAAACTTTGACCACTGCTGCCTGTGTATAGGGTGAGCCAGTGTAAAACTTTGAAACTCTGCAATAAGAACAGTTGCAATAGGGCCAGGACTCCACTGAAAGATTCTTAATCTCAGCCTGGTCAATAACCTTCCCTTCCAACTCCCATTAGTAAACTTTGACCACTGCCAAACTTCTGTCTTCTTTTATGGCAGTCCTCGTTTACGGATAAATAAGGAGTCGTTTCGTCCCATTTGACAAGTTTTATTTCTAATTTAGACCTATAGTTTTACTTTTAGATCTAGTGGTTCTCTCAAGCAATGAGAGATACAGGACAAGATTCATACCATGCTCAATACAACTGTACAAAAACTCACTCTTATGTGACAGATAATACTCCCTACAACTATACAACAACTCACTCTTATGTGACATAATACCCCCTACAACTGTACAACAACACGCCCTTATGTGACAGATAATACTCCCTACAACTGTACAACAACACGCCCTTATGTGACAGATAATACTCCCTATAACTGTACAACAACATGCCCTTATGTGACAGATAATACTCCCTACAACTGTATAACAACACACCCTTAAGTGACAGATAATACTCCTTATGACTGTACAACTTGCCCTTATGTGACAAATACTGACTACAACTGCACAACTACTCACGCTTATGGAACAGATGATACTCCCTACAAAACTCATCCTTCTTATTATCTTATTGACACCAATCTCTTGCTATATTTTATTGCTAGTTATTTCAAAGTTTATTTCCATTTTTATGTTTTTTTTTACTGTGTGTTATTGTAATATATTGATGTGTGAGCTCCCGAGTGAGTCTCAAAGTCTAGTGGTAGTTACAGAGCCAGATATTTTCATAGGCAGCAGTACTTGGTGTAAAAAATCTGAGAACTACCATCTAGAGTAGAACATTACAGGCAAAGAGTCAATTCCACGTAAACATAAAAACTAACAGATCAGAAAAGAAAAGAAAAAGAAAAGAAAAGTGACTCCATTAAAATACTATGGGCTTTTGGGCTGTAAATACCACAACTGGACCATCATTTGGGACTCATAAAAAAGTAACACAACTCCTCATAAATGTTTAAACATGCTTGAAATTAGGTTATGTGTAAACTTAATGAACAAGATAAACAAAGTGGGTTAAAAATAGTTCTCTCCGGTCTCTCGGCGCAGGGACGTCTCACCTCGCTCTGATGAATTATGAAGCAGGATCAGCCCCGGTGTTTTTGGGATTTGCGTCCTCGCTCGCCGCTCTGATCGTAGTAAACACTGCATGATTTATCAAAGGCGCAGCAGACCGGTGGAGGCCGTCGGTTAGCTCGGGGGAGGAGCTAGTGCTAGGTGGTGCAGGCTGTTAGCGTTAGGGAGATCACAGAAGAAGCATGCGTATACTAAAGTCATGGGTTAGTGAGGAGGAGCTAATGCTACAGCCTGTTACAGATCAACGATGAAGCAGGTAAGCTAAAATGATGGGTTAACACTAGACGGTACATGCTGTTAAGGTACGTTCAGATCACAGCGTTTGGGGGATGCATGTCTACGCTCATCTAAAGTGTGAATGGCACATTTCCAGAGTCTGACATGGTGTTTTGAGCTCTCACAACACAGGTGTAAAGGCACCGGAGCTGAACAATCTGAACTTTCAGCTAAATTTGTCCCCATTGTTTCTCTAGTGTCTGCTCTCAAATGCAAAGGAGTCCAACTACAGGTGGTTTGGGGATCTGGGATCAAGGCTTGTTCCTGTTACGTATACTGCAAGAATTATATTTAAGTATGAAGTAATCTATTTTGAGTTGAGAAAATGAGTATTAATGGGTGTCGATCACATGACTTTGGATGCCATTTTGAGGACTTTTGACGGCAAAACATCACTGTGATTTAAAACCCATGGAATGTCTCCCTTTAGCTGGGAATCGCTTGTAGACATTTTAAATGTTATGGATGCTATTTTGAGGACTTTTGACCGCTGAAAACATCCCCCTGATTTGACACCATGGATTGTGTTCCTTTGTGAGAGTTTGTTGCAGACACATTGTGCTCACACTGTGTGGATCACAGCTCTGAGCAGGAGGAGCCTCGAGCTGACATCACACTCTGTATTCACACTCTATTTCAGGCTCTGGAGCAAAGTGCAAAGAGGGGATGCACTCATTATAGTGTGTGTGTGTGTGTGTG